>CAUYQV010113408.1:0-40574 GCA_963574575.1 Galagoides demidoff
GAGAGTGGACTGGAAACTCAAAATGGCAGTGCTAATGCCAGTTCCACTTTTCTGCCTGGGGGAGGGTGTTCCGAGTCTCAGCTGGGTTCCTCCAGGGTAGTAAACTTCCCTGTTGGCAGCTCTCACTCATGGAGGGAGAGAATAGGTCCTCAGTTTATAGGTGGCCTGTCGGAGACTCGAGGAGCAGTTGAAGAGGAAACAAAGGAAAAGCACACCTTTCCTGGGGGAGGGGATGGGCGCTATTCCTTTGGGGTGATTTATGTACCTGTGGATTGTCCTCTAGGAGTCTCCGCCTGTCTCGAAAGAGGTGTCCTGCCGGTATCACTCTTCTCTCTCAGCTGGGCTCCCAATTTTCGACTTTGTTGGGGGTTTCTCTGGACTTTATTCTTTCCTCTGCACAGGAGCTTCTGTCAGAGACTGGTGCCTGTCGGCCATCTTGACCCCTCGGAGAAGAAGCAATTTTAAAATGAAGGAGTCACCAAAGATTAGGCTCACGGTGGTATCTCCCCCGTTACCCACCATGCCCATTTCCTCTGCCTTCTGACCTGATGCTATGGACAAAAAGACAAAGATCCCACCCCTGGAGGGTGTCACTCCAGCTCTCCCCTCATTTCTTTACTGAAAAAGCAGCCGTAGTCCCTGTCCACTGAGTCCTCCCCCATGGCACACAGACCTCCCTGAATTAAACCCTTTGACTTGCTTTTCCCTCTCTGCCACACATGCCCACCATTACTCCTGAACCCCATCACCTTTGTGGTAATCTCAGGATGAGATTGATGATGAGTATAGTGGCATATTGTCTTTTTGTTTTTTCTCTCAGAAACATTGTATTTCAGTGGCGTTAAGGGTAGTCATGATTTTCTTCCTTTTACTTATTGGTTCTTTCTAAATTTTCTATGATGAATATGCAGTACTTTGGTTAAAATGAGAAACAATACAATTATAAAAGGAAACACCATATTTTATGAATACTTTACAATCAATTGCATTTTTATAGCAGAAGTTGGCAGAGTTTGGAGTGGAATGGGCATCAGGATTGGGGCCAATTCTACTCCTGACTTGCTCTTGGGCAACCACTTCTCTTCTCTGAATTTCATATTCCTCAGCTGGGAAGGGGAGAAACTGCCATTTCCCCAGGTTTTCCTTTCAACAAGGTTGTGAAGATCTTAAATAAAATGGATGTGACTGTGCTTAGCGGGTTATACCAATGTAAGCCCTGTTGCCCTGATCCAGACATTTGTTGTGAGCTACGTGGGTGACATCTTTCTTTTACCCATTAGGAAATGGGGGTCCTGAGATGGGGCAGGTTTAAAACCACACCAAAGCTGACGAGCTCACACAAAGCTGACGAGCTCAGCTTTCCACGTTTCTTGGCTGGTTTTTCTTTGTGTCCCAATTTCTTAATCTAACCCACTCCCAAAATATCCAGTGAGATGGATTCTTCTTCCTTCCATCAAAGATGGTTGTGGGGCTGGCTGAAAAGAAGGGGGTTCTGTGACAGCATCTTGGACTACCAGATGCTATGGAGATGTTGGCTGAAGGCCACCCAAGGCATCTGGGTTTTTATCATCTGCTAGAGAGGATTTTCTTTAGCTGTGTGAGATACCCAAGAGGATTGACCTAATAGTTTGGTTGTATGCTAAAGTTGCAATCTGGAATCTACCATGCTAAGGCCTGCTTGGGTGTAGGTGCTCTGACTTGTGTGTACAGAACCTGGAGCATTTGTATTGTTTGGTTTTTCTTCCAGTCCTTTGTTTGCTTCATGTTCTTCCCCTGACTTGGTTTAGATTTCTAGTAAGTAAGGAGGATAAACTTCTACCAATACTGAAGATGAATTTTCTATGTTGATCACCTGCTGGGTGAAGAAGGACTTGCTTTCTCTTGTCCTTAAGCTCAGCCCTTGAACTCCTAGTTTGAATTTTGGTGAAAGAGCCCCGCTATTCAATGGATTGAGTAATTTTCAAGGCATTAAGGTGGCAAACAAATTCCTTCACTGCCCAGCTGTTCTGGTTTGCCTGTGGTTTGGTCCCCACCTCCTAGGAGGATGCTTACCTCTTGCTTTACATCAATCTCCAGTCCCATCCTTCACAAGGAATGGAAAAGCATTTACTGAATGTCTACTTTGTGCCAAGAATATTCATATACATTGCTTCGCTTAATCACCAAGACAGCCTTATGAGGTAAACATTAACCCAGTGAATTCAAACTCTCCGACCTCACTGTAGAGAGATGAATGGATGAACTTTCTGAACTTTCTGAAGTTCAGAAAGCTAAGATGCCACTGAGCTGGCTTAGAAGCCAAATCTCTATAATCCTGTCCACATCTCAGGTGGCTTTCCAATCCTTTTCCACTTTAATGTTTTCCTTGAGAACCCTTCCCTCTCTCCCCATTAAAATGAACGCAATGGTTTAACCCTGTGCTTCCTCAACCTTCATTCTTCCCTACCGAGGAGCCCAGACATTTTACATTTTGTCCTCAAGTGTGCTGGGATGCTGCTGGTCAGGCCCACCCAGACAGGGATATTGGGGCTACTTCATGCTGAACAGAGGCATTTCCTGGGGGAGGAGAAGGTCCCCACCCTCAAGGCTTAGAAAGGACATGTTGGTTTTCTCAATAATTAGATTGCTAGAGTTTTCAGGGAAAGAGTGTGGATCTAGAGAAGCACAATCTAAATGTAAATGAATGTTTACATGGGTAGTTGGAGGGACTCTGGGGATGGAATACTGATGTGGTGGGGCTTAAGGACACCAAGGGAGCTGACGTGGAGGTGCAGGATGGAGAACTGTCCTCTGCCTACTGTTTCCATCTCAGTGGGGAGAAATAGATCTGCTCTGGCTTAAGGGTCTCCCCTAGCCTGACAGAGCCTTGCTGTCAATCATATGGTGAAAATACAACAGTGGAACTACTCACTGAGCTATATAAGGACCTATAGAAATGGCCCTTGCCTCTCAGCAGCGATGGTCCAACCAGACTGCCCTTGGAGACTCTGTCCTATTGTCCACTGGGACTGTGTTCTTTGTCCTTGATCTCACGGCTGCACTTTGTAGGTAGATGGCCAGGGGGCTCTTCCCACTCTGTTTTGAGCTTGTCTCCAGGACTTAAGACTGGAGTCTTTGTTCTCAGCTCTACTTTCTTCCCCCAAGACAGCTCACCTGCTCCTTCTGCTGCACTGGCTTCCCTCTGCTCCCAACTCTTGCCTGAGCTTGGGCTTCTGGTTACGGCATCATCCTGCCACACTCTCAGATCTTGTTCTCAAGGACCACATCTGTCCTTCCTGGTGGAGCGCCTGGCTGATACTGCTGCACATCCCTGGGGCAGAGCTGGGAGCAGACACTCCCAAACTAGTTTTTTTTTTTTTCATTCACACAAAAGCTAACAGAACATTCCCTTTCAGCAAACATGTAATGAACATAATGAGTGGTTTTAAGGTTAACACATTAAAACAGATAATATGTTGTTTTAGCCCATTTATGCTGCTGTAACAGAATAGCACAGAGCGGGCAATTTATAAACAATAGATTTTCATTTCTCACATTTCTGGTGGCTGGGAAATTCAAGATCGAGGAGCCAGAAGCTTCAGTGTCTGGCAAGGCCCGATCTCTGCTTCCCAGATGGTGCCTTGTTGCATCCTCCAGAGGGGACAGACATGGTATCCCCACACGATGGAAGGTAAAATGGGCAAATGCATGTAAAGTCCCTTTTATAAAGGCTTTACTCCTATTCACAAGATAGGAGTCAGATGTCCTAATCACCTAAATGTCCCACCTCTTACTACCACAGATGCTCCTCAACTTACAGTGGGGTTATGTCCCTATAAATCCATCATAAACTGAAAATACTGTAACTCAAAAATGCATTTAATACACCTAACCTAAAGGTCACAGCTTAGCCTCGCCCACATTAAACAGGCTCAGGACGCTTACATTAACCTACAGCTGGGCAAAATCATCTAACACAAAGCCTATTTCATATAAAATGTTGGAAATCTCATGTAATTCATGGAATACTAAAAGTGAAACAGAATGGTTGCATTGGTACTGACTGTGTATCACTTTTGCACCCTTATAAAGTCGAAATACCACATATCAGGGGCCAGGGACCATATTGTTCTGGGATACTGCCCTGCCTTTTGACACTATTGCATTCTTACTAAACACCAATTTGGGAGGAGATACAAACATTGAAACCGTAGCATGTGTAGAATCATGTGCTCCCTTCTCCTCCTGCCTCCCACCGTCACTAAAGGATAAACAAAGACAACAGAAAATTTTTCTTCTTAGGTGGAGTGTAAGTATATGACTAAGAACATGGTCTGCTCTTGCAGTTTGGTTAATCCAATTTGTACTATTGAGCCTCTGTGATTTGCCAGGCAGGCCATGAGCCAGGTGCTAATATGGGACTATTACCTCTTCAGGAGATTAGACTAGAAGGACAGACAGATTTACAAGGTTTATGGTGCAACATGACAAAAGGTTAAAGACATGTGGGGAGATGAGGGTGCTGGAAGGCAGGGGAGACTATCAGAAGAGCATTCTAGGAGAGGGAATGCAAGAGTAAGGCAGGAGCATGCCAGGCAGAGCGTGTAAAGGCAGAGAATGGGCCAAGGCAGCTGTTCTGAGACCTGTGAGTGGGTGGTTACCCATCCCCAGGGCAATGTTAAAGTGCAGGGGGAATGAAGACATGAGGGCTATGGACATAGACGCAGAAGGCCCTGCAACCCACCTTAAGTTCCTTTTCTTTACCCTGCAGTCATATAAGACTAGTGGAAGGCAGAATCAGAGGAGAGGGACAGCCTGGGGCTGCTGTGAACAGATAGACAAGAGCAGGGTGGGGCTGCAGGTGGCCCTGAGACCAGTTGAGAGCCTGATGAGACAGTCCAGGAGAGTGAAGAGGGAGTGAGGAGGGCTATTTGATGGATACATTTTTGCTGTAAAAAGGAGGAAGAAGAAGGTAGAAGAAGCAGATATCAGTCCTGTGCGATTCATCCTTGTTCCTCGAGTCCTCTATTGCAGAGTTTGATGCATAATGGGCTCTTGCTAAATGTGAAAAAGAATGAATGACTCTAAGCATTTTATCTAATTCATGCAATTTGTTAAAGGGAAAAAATAGAGTTGGGTCTTTACATAGCAAGACATTTGTCACCTGGAGACCGGATGAAATTATTAACAGTAGCCACAGGTAGATTGATCAATATCTGGCTGGATTATTTGTAGTAGACTATATAACGTTGAAAGATGCATTTAACTTATCCAGTATTTGGGATGAAGATGATGTACTTGTTTGCAGCAGTTTTGTGAGGATCAAGAGACAAAATGCATGTCCAATCATTTTGCAATCTAAAAGGGCTATCCAGTGTTCATTAGTTCATTAAGGTATTACCCTGAACAGAGAGTTGAAAAGTCACTTGGGACATCAGCCAGCTGGCCAACAAAGCTTTCTCTGTGCCCAGCACCGGGTGGTCCATGTTCAGAGACTATAGCCTGGGTGCTGCCGTTCTGGAAATGTCACTTTCTCTTCTCTCGACTCAGGTGCTGGCTTAGCCTGGGTTTGCTTTTCTTCCTGCACCTGTCCTTGGCTGTCCCTGCCTGGTGGTCACTTCCTGGGCAGTTCGCAGCATGATGTCACTCCCTCCTCTGCTCCAATAATACCCACCCTCCAGGGAAGCAGGTAAGTCTGTGGGCCCCTCAGCAGGCTGCTGGAGAGCGGGGAGTGGCAGAATGTGGCCTGGGATGGCAGCAGTAAAAGGCAGCCATTGTAAGGATTCTCTCCTATGCAGTATGCTGGGGTGAAAAGTCCTGAGTGGGTGTGTTTTTGTGTTTTGTTAGTGGGCAGTACTTAAAACCACCCTATCACAACAGAGCAAATAAAACCAGGTAAGGGTTGGATGATACCTGGGTTCGTCACTTGCTTCCGCTTCCATTCCACAAGGTAGCCCTTGTACTGTCTGGATGGGGAGGGGCTGTTCTTCCTATTTGTCCAAAGAGGAAACCAAGGCTCATAATAACTGGTCCAAGCTTCTCTAACTAATGGCTGGAAGAATGCAAGTCCACACAAAGTTCTGTGACCCCATTCTTATACTTTATCTGATATAGACACAGAGGAGTTGGTGGTTTATGTAGCAAGCTGCATTTGGTAGGAATTTATGAAGAAATCTTCTAAGAAGTTAGCGTTCATTCCAGCACAAACATAATAAATGCTTATTGTAAAACTGTAGAAGAGTCTAAAGAAAACGTACAAATTATTCACAGTCTCACCAATCAGACAACACCATTACCATTTGCCATATTTTTTATATGCTTATCTTCAGGATAGCTGTGACTGCATTTTATTTTATTTTCTTATTTTTTTAATTAAATCAAAAAGAGCTAGACTATGTATACATTAATGCATTTAGGGGGTACAATGTGCTGATTTCATATACAATTTGGAATGCTTACATCATACTGGTTAATACATTCCTCACCTCATTTACTTAATTATTGTGTTAAGACATTTATACTCTATGCTTAATAGATCTGACATGTACCCTTGCAATATGCACCATAGGCGTGATCCCACCATTCACCCTCCCTCGATCTGACCTCCCCCCTCCCTCCTTCATCCTGGACCATAGTTGTGTTCTATTCTTCATATGAAAGTGTGAATGATTATAAATTGGTTTCATAATAGTACTGAGTACATTGGATACTTTTCCCTCCACTCTTGAGATACTTTACTAAGTAGGGTATGTTCCAGCTCCATCCATGTAAACATAAAAGAGATAAAGTTTCCATCTTTTTTTTTTGGCAGTTTTTGGCCACAGCTGGGTTTGAACCCACCACGTCCGGCATATGAGGCCAGCGCCCTACTCCTTCGAGCCACAGGCACCACCCTCCATCTTTTTTAAGGTGCATAATATTCCATGGTATACATATATCATAATTTGTTAATCCATTCATGGGTTGATGGGCACTTGGGTTTCTTCTATGACTTGGCTATTATGAATTGAGCTGCAATGTACAATCTGGTGCAAATGTCTTTGTTATAAGTTGATTTTTGGTCTTTTGGATATACACCTAGTAGAGGAATTGCAGGATCAAATGGCAGGTCTACCTGTAGATTCCTGAGTATTCTCCATACTTCTTTCCAAAAGGGACATATTAGCTTACAGTCCCACCAGTGACTGCATTTTACATGCAATGGTGCATTCCACTTCTCCACTGAACATTACATCCTAAACAATTTTCTGTATCAATATAAACTCTGATTTTTGATGGCTGCGTGCTATTCCTTTATGTCAGTGTAACCCTAACAGGTATAAATAAGCATTCTCTTTTTGATAGTTTGGGGAGGAATTTCCTATGGATCCATTCTTTAGGTCTCATAATGACCAAAGCAGTATCCCAGCTGACTCCTAGTTTCAGAAGTTCGACTCATTCCTTAGATTCTCAGTCTTTCAGGTTAAAATGACTTACCTTTCGATAATGTGGCCATTTATTGATTTAACATGAACATCTCAGTGAACATGCAGGGGTCAAGCTGGATGGGGATGAGGTGATACAGAGAAGTTCCTACCATTGAAGGGTTGATGATATTAAGACATTTGAAAGACTAAAGCATACGAAACAAGCAAGAGAAGACAGATGCTCACAGCCAGGCAGTGACATTCACTGCTGGGTGGCTCCGAGGATGGGTTTGCAGAGTCAGAGCCACTGTGATGAAAATAGGCAGCTCTCCTACCCTGTTTTACACTCGCTCTCATGCAGACCTTCCTCACTGATTTGCTCCCCAGGAGCGGGTCAGATGCTCAGTGATCTACTTGGGGAACAGGGCCTGGCAACTTCGAAGAAGCTTGTGTTCGTGTGCTGCCTAGCCTGGGCCTAGCTCTCCACTACATCTAACACTTGTTGGAGAGTCTTCTATAATCCCAAGCACACTGTGAAGTTCTGCACAAGATCCTGATCCTCCCTCCCTCAGAGGGGCTGCATAGTATAGTCGTTAAGACCTAATGACCAGGCTCAAGCTCCTTGCTCACCGTGAGACTATAGACAAAATGCTTCACCCATCTGTGCTTGCATTTTTCCACCTGTCAAATGGAGAGAGAAAATGCCTACCACATGGGGTTGTTGAGAAGATTAGGTAAATGATGACAGGTAAAGCATTTAGCCTAGTAACTGATGCCTGTAAACAAAAGTAAAGGTGAGCTCTTCCTACTTAGAGCTCCCAAGAAACTTCCCGGGAGGCTCCTATTCTTATTTGTAATTCATGGAAGCTGAAATTGAAGCCCAGAAAGGTTAGAGGCCTTGTCCGTAGTCACTGAGATGGGAACAGGACTCCGGAGACTACACTCTGAATCCTGCTCTATTGCCCAGAAGGAATTTTCCATTGGGGAAGGGCAGCCCTGCAGAGCACAGCGGGGCACACTAACCCTTGCATGTGGTCAGATCTTGGAAGATGAAAGCAGAGCCTGCAAAGGAAAGGGGAACTAGAGATGTTTGTTTGCCAGGATCTCAGGCAGTTATCAAAGAATTCCTCTGGCTGCCAGAAGCCAGGGAAGCCAGCTGTAGTCTTTTGGTCCTTAGAAAGGAAGAAGGGTGGGAAACTTAAAATATTTTGGCTTCATCAGAGTCCCCTTTGGGATGCTGGCTGGTGTACCGATGATGCAATATGCACAGATGATTCAATTTGCTGAAAGAAAGTGTTAGTCCTGTACTGGTGTCCTAGGGAAACCCTGATTGGGGGCATTGGCCTGGGCAGAAGGAATCCGAGGGAACTTGGTTTGGTTTCAATCTTTCACTTCTTTCCTCCAGCCAAATTAAAGTCTTTTTGGACCTTTCCCCAATCTCCTCCTCCCCTCTTCTCTACTAATATGAATTTGGTGTGGTGTCTATGTAGCTACGTATCCTTATATACACAGAATATTCAGCAACCTATTGTTCTACACAAATATAGTATTGCATTCTCAGCTTGTTATTTTTATTCATTTTTGTGTTGTTGCACTCTATTTCTATTGATACATAGAGGTCTTGTTCATTTATTTCAATTGTTGTGTAGTAGTCCTTCGTACGAATGTGAGCATTTTATAATGTAGTCATTTCCTTATTGAAGGATATTTCTATTTTGTGGATATTGGCTATTCCAAATAATACCATAATGAGCATTTCTGTATTGTTCTCCTTATAAAAATGTGTGTGTTTTTTTTTTTGGTATCAAGGTTATCATATAAAATGTTATCAACCTGATCACAAGGTTATTCTATAAAATGAAAATTTGTTCCCAATTTCCTGAAACTGGATAATCTAGAGAGGTAATATGGTGAGAGATTATCTAAGGTTTGAGTTTTTGTTTCTTTTTTCTTCTTTCCTTCTTTTTTTTCTAGCACTCGATAATAATCTCACTTGTAAAAACCATTTAGATTTGGTTTTCTTTTTAAGGGCATGGAGCTCTGATGAGATTGGAAGATGTTTGACTAGGAAAAAATTGTGAAACTCCAAGATGGGCACATTTTTAATTACTAAATTCTTCTCCAAAGTGATCGTACCAATTTGTACTTCTGTCTGAATTGGATTGCATAAGAGTGATCGTTTCCTCATATTTTTCTTAACAGTTGGCATCATTTAACTTACCTGATGATGTCTTGTACTTTAAAATTTGCATTTAATCATTAGCGGCTTGGCGCCTGTGGCTCAAGTGGCTAAGGTGCTGGCTACATATACCTGAGCTGGCGGGTTTGAATCCAGCCTGGGCCCACCAAACAATAATGATGGCTGCAACCAAAAATAGCTGGGGTGTTGTGGTGGGTACCTGTGGTCCCAGCTACTTGGGAGGCAGAGGCAGGAGAATCTCTTGAGCCCAGGAGTTGGAGGTTGTTGTGAGCTGTGATGCCACAGCGCTCTACCCAGGGGGACAGCTTGAGGCTCTGTCTCAAAAATAAATAAATAAATAAATAAAAATTAAAAAATCATTAGGGATATTATGTTTCCCACTTTTTTT
The DNA here is from genome assembly GCA_963574575.1 of Galagoides demidoff. Classification (NCBI taxonomy): domain Eukaryota; kingdom Metazoa; phylum Chordata; class Mammalia; order Primates; family Galagidae; genus Galagoides; species Galagoides demidoff. The sequence continues at coordinate 9,974 of CAUYQV010113408.1, forward strand.
TTTTTTTTTTGCAGCTTTTGGCAGGGCTGGGTTTGAACCTGCCACCTCTGGCATGTGGGGCCAGCGCCCTACTCCTTTGAGCCACAGGTGCCACCCTGTGTTTCCCACTTTTGCGCCTTCCTTGTCCATATACTTAGATCAATTTTTCTTGTCCTATATTTGTCTCTTTTTCTTACTGATTTTTTAGGAATTGAAGTTTGCATTCAAATCCAAGTAAGTAGCAAAATATCTTTTCATTTGTTGCTTGTGTATTATTCTGTTAAATGTATAATTTGTTGCTTGTGTATTATACTGTTGTCTATTATACTATTACAGAAGAATATTACTACTATTCTCCTGTAATTCAGAAATTTTGATCTTGATGTAATCAAGGTTATCAATTTGTTTCTTTATGACTTTTGCTTTTGGAGGAAGCTTATTTATAATATTAGTCCTTCCCCAAAGTTTCTAAAAATATTCCTTTTATATTTTATTATAATAATTATAAAAGTCTGTTTTTTTTTTACTTATATGCATTTAATTTGTCTAGAGCTTATTTTTGTGTACAGCACGAGCCAGGTATTTAGTTTTATCTTTTGTCACCTGGAAAGTCAATTACCGACTAGCAATTCAGTTCCTTTAGTGGTAACTGGTTAACTCAAATGCTCTGACTTTTCCTTGGGTCAGTTTTGCATGTGTGTGTATATATGTGATGTGTGCGTGTGCATGCATAGCTCTGTCCATGAGTTTGTATGTATAATTTTCCGTGTCCTCTAAGGTTTTGAATTTATAAGGATAATTTGGTTTTTTCCTAGTATCTCTTATGTAAGTGTAGTTCGTCTCCTCCTTTTTTCTTGTTTAATTGGGCAGCCTCACTTCAAGTTTTTCCTGTCCTTTTCAGCACTCCCCAGATTTTAAATTTATGGCTCATTAACATAATTTTCTGTTAATTTTTATTCCTGTCTTCTTTATTTGTTCTTTTCTATATTCTTTGGGTTTAAGCTGTTTTTTCTTGATTCTTGAATGGAACACTTAGCTCTTTTATTTTCGATGTTTAATACATGAATTTAAGACTGTGAATTTCCCTGTAACCCTTGGCTTCATCGATTCCCATGAATTTGATATAGAGTGAGTGTCTTTGCCATTTTCACTTCCAAGTCTTTCATAACCTGCATTATGTTTTTTTTTTCTTTAACTCATTGGTTACTTAGACGTGTGATTTTTGCTTCCCATCTTTATGCTTTTTCTATTTGATTTTTATTTTAATTACTTTTCGGTCAATTGCTCTATGAGCTCTTTATGACATAGTATCTATGATATTTCTAAAACAAACTTTATGATCTAGAAGGTGATTAACCTGTGTGGGTCATGGGGGTCTATGAGCCAGTATGAGATCAAGATGGATGTTAGTGCTGTTCAAATCTATCCCTTTGCTCATTTTTGATCTGTTTGGTTGTCCACTAAGGAGTGTGTGCAAAACATTCCCACCAGCTGTGTTGATTTGTCAGCTTAGTGTAATTCTGTCATTTATTTATTTTTTTTTGCTTTAGCTGAAAAGATACTATTTGGCATACAGAATTCATAATTGGTATTATGTATCTCCTTGTTGGATTTTACCTTTTATCATTATGGTTTTCCATCTTTGTGGTAGAGAGAGTTCGTACTTTACATCCCTGATGGTAGGTTGAGGCCAGTTGACCATTGCTGGAGCATGGGTTGCAAGGAAAATTAAAACATCACCTCTGCGGTATCTTCTTTATTTCTCTTTCACCTGCCATGGTGATCTTGGAGACCTTAGTTCTATCAGGACTCCTCAAACTTTTTAAATAGGGGGCCAGTTCACTGTCCCTCAGACTGTTGGAGGACTATAGTTTAAAAGGACAGGTAGTGATGGCAAAAACAGCCGGTGGGCTGGATAAACGTCTTTGGCGGGCCACATGTGGCCTGCAAGCCATAGTTTGAGGATGCCTGTTAGATGATATAGCTAGAATATGGATGCAGGTCTCTTAACCTATATAAGACTTTGTGTAAAGGGAGAAATAAAGTTTTATTATGTTAAGCTACTGGGACCTCAGAGGTTTGTCACTCATGAAAGCAAGTTTTAATTATCTTGAAATATACTCTGTAATTATGCTTTTTTACCATGCATTCTGTATTCTCATTTTGTTGGTATTTGCCTATTTTTTATGTAGGTATAGGGAAATATCATATATCCATAAATCATGCATATGGTATACATCTATACATGGAATATGTAGTGTATATATGTGATGTTTTTAATTCCTTTTTGTTCAAACTTATCAATCCCTTAATATTCAACTTCTACTTTTAACCTTTAAGTGTGCCTTTTGAAGAACAGAATATTTCTGGATTCAAATTCATCGAGGTGTCTTTGTTAATTAGCGAATCTAATTTGTTGTGATTGTTCACATATGCATATTTGGTCTTCTACCATTTTATTTTGCACTTTTTGTTTAACAAGTTTTTTTCTTTGCTCCTTTTCCCTCTTCTTTTCTTTTTTCTGTGGATTGCTTTAGTTTTCTCTATTTTATTTGCTTTTCATTTTTAGTGGTACTCCTAAAATTATAATATATAATATTTTATTTATTTCATTAAGTCATAACTGTGTACATTAATACATTTATGGGGTACTATGTGCTGATTTTATATATAATTTGGAATACTTATAGCAAACTAGTTAACAGAGCCTTCACCTCACTTACTAAATTGTTGTATTAAGACATTTATATTCTACTCTTAATAGACTTTGACATGTACCCTTGTAATATGCACCAAAGGTGAGGTCCCACCACTTGCCCTCCCTCCACCCAGGAGCCCCCTTCCCCTCCCCTCCCCCTCCTCTTCTGTCCTTCATTCTGGGATATAGTTGTGTTTTATCATTCGTATGAAAGTGTGGGTGATTTTATATTGGTTTCATAATAGTACTGAGTACATTGGATACTTTTTCTTCCATTCTTGAGATACTTTACTAAGAAGAATATGTTCCAGCTCCATCTATGTAAACATAGAAGAGGTTAAGTCTCCATCTTTTCAATGGCTGCATAATATTCCATGGTATATCAGTCATCCTCAAACTATGGCCTGTGGGCCACATGCAGCCCATTGAGGACATTTATCTAGCCCGCTGGGTGTTTTTGCTGCCACTGCTTGTCCTGCTTAGCAGCCAACTCATCTCAGGGCCCACAGTCCAGCCCTCCAATGGTCTGAGGGACAGTGAACTGGCCCCTGTTTAAAAAGTTTGAGGACCTCTGGTATACATATACAATTTGTTAATCCATTCATGTGTCAATGGGCACTTGGGCTTCTTACATGACTTGGCAATTATGAATTGGACTGCAATAAACATTCTGATGCAAATATCTTTGTTGTAAAATAATTTTTGGTCATTTGGCTATACACTTAGTAGAGGAATTGCAGGATCGAATAGCAGGTCTACTTTTAGTTCCCTGAGTGTTCTCCAAACTTCTTTCCAAAAGGAATGTATTAGTTTGCATTCCCACCAGAGGTGCAGAAGTGTTCACTTTTCTCCACATCCATGCCAACATCTGTAGTTTTGGGATTTTGTTATGTGGGCTACTCTTATTGGAGTTAGATGATATCTCAAAGTGGTTTTGATTTGCATTTCTCTGATGATTAAAGATGATGAGCATTTTTTCATGTGTCTGTGGGCCATGTGCCTGTCTTCTTCAGAGAAGCTTCTGTTCAAGTCTCTTGCCCACAATGAAATGGGATCACTTGTTCTTTTCTTACTAATTAGTTTGAGTTCTCTGTGGATTCTGGTTATCAAACCTTTGTCAGTTTTAGGTCCATCACTTGCAAATATCTTCTCCCATTCTGAGGGCTGTCTCCTTGCTTTACTTACTGGTATTCTCGACTATGCAGAAGCTTTTTAGTTTGATCACATCCCAGTAATATATTTTTGGTGTTGCTTCAGTTGCCCTGGGGGTCCTCCTCATTAAATATTTTCCCAGGCCAATTCTTCAAGTGTTTCCTCTGCGCTGTCTCCACGTATGTTTATGGTTTCATGTCTTAAGTTTAAATCTTTTATTCAGTAAGAGTCAATTTTTGTTAATGGTGAAAGGTGAGGGTCCAGTTTCAGTCTTCTACAAGTCACCAGCCAATTCACCCAGCACCATTTGTTAAATAGGGACTCTTTCCCTGAAAGACAGTGAACTATGCCTGGGCAGGATGAAGCCAGAGGAAACTAGTCCATAGCAATCTTGACATACAAATTGGTCATCGTACCTGGGAATAGGGGCAAAAGACTAATTGAACCATCTGGGGTTCCCTCCGAGGTTTCCCTCAGGATAGGTGGTGCTCTTGCAAACCCCTCCGCGCAGTTTCATCTGAGTAGAGGTCTTGGGGCTGAAACAATATTTTAAATATATTTTTTATTTCTTAATTTTCATTTTGTAATTATTTCAGACTTACAAAAGGTTCCAAAATTACTGCAAAAATTTCCAGCATGTTCTTTTCCAATCACAGTTGGTAACACTTTACATAATCACAGTAAAATGAACAAAACAAAGAAATTAACATTGATACAATACTTTGCCTAATTATACAGGTCTTATTCACATTTTTCCCTGATGTCCATTTCACTTACTTATCTCCTTAGTCTCTTCCAATCTAGGACAATTTCTTACTTTTTCCTTATCATTCAGGACCTTGGCATTCTGAAGAGTAGTAGCCAAATAAATTTTATTGAATAATCTTTACTTTGGATTAGTCCCCATGATTAAATTCAGGTCATGCATTTTGGGCAAGAATACCACAAACATGTACTTTGTACGACACGATACCAATTTGCCTCATTATTGGTGATGTTGGCTTTGACTGCTTGGTTATGCTGATGTCTGTCAGGTTTTTCCACCGTAGAGCTACCATTTTTCTTTTTGCAATTGAGAATTCTCTTGTAGGGAGATACTTTGAAACAGGCAAGCATCCTAATTTTCATCCTTATACTCTTATCCATTAATTTGAACATCCATGGATGATTCTTGCCTATAACACTTACTGTTACGGTGTTTGGAAAATGATGATTTTTCACTTTCCAGAATTTTTTCAGATTTATTAATTGAAATACACTATAAGAATTATTCCTTTACTACACTTATTTAATATTTTATTCTTATTAGGAACTCACTTGTTTTGTTCTACAGGTCATGATCTGTTGTTACTATCAGTCTTATTTAAATTATTGCTGAAAAATGTCTCAGATTTGGCTGGTTGGGAGCTTGTTTTTTCTTTTGTGGGAGCTTTTTGAGGTTGGCTTCTTTGGACATGCCCCCATCATTTTTGAACAATTCTTTGTGCTTCTGGGTACCTCAAGATGGTTCAGACTCAGGGTGAAGCGGCCATTTCTTTAAGGAGTTCTTGTTCCTAAAATCTGGAGACCAGATTTTAACACCAAGATCTTGTTAGCTATGCTCTTTACTACTCTGGTGTCCTAGCATCTACATTCTTTTGGTAGATAAAACTAAGAATTGTTCCATGTCGGTTCAGAGAGATCTTCCTCTTGTTTTCTTAGGGCTGCATAAAATCCCATTGTGTGTATATGTCAGAGTTCATTCACCTACTCTTCTGTATGTATGTATTAAGTTGTTTCCAATATTCTGCAGTTGCCAAGAATGCCGCTGTAAATAACCCTGTGAGTGTACATTTTCTGTGTTGCTGGAGATGAATCTGCAGGGTAATTTCTTACATGTGGAATTGCTGCATTGAAAGGTAAGCACACATGTAATGTATTAGATATTAAGAACTTCAAGAGGATTGTAGTGATTTCCATTTTCACAGCAGTGTTTGACAGTGACTGCTTCTTGTTTCCTCACAGTTTGGGTAATAGAATGTGTATCTTTCCAGTTTTCACTAATCCAATAGATGAGAAATGGTGTGTCGTTTTAATTACCTTGATCTAATTATGAGTGAGTTTAATATCTGTTTTATGTTTGAGGGTCATAGTTCTTCCTTTCTTTTGGTAAATTGTTTATGTCTTTTTCTTTTGGGATTTTGATATTTTGTCCCTCAATTTTCAAGAGTTCCTTATGTATTAATGATATTAAACTCTTTGTGATACCTATTAAAAGTATTTTTTTGTTTGTCAGTTGTCTTCTTTGCTTATGTTTTATTTTCCCACAAACAATTAAAATTTTTAATAATCAGTGTTTATTTTTATGAACACATTCTATTAAAAAATGCACCAATCTGTTCTTCCTGATTTTGAGTCATAGTTAAAGCAGTTTTGCCTACACTGAGGCTAAAGAAAAAATCACCCATATATTTTTTATTTCTTGTATGGTTCTACTTTGAAATTTAGGTCCGTGATCCATTTGGGATTTATTTTTATCTATTGTGTGAGGCATGGACCTAATTTGGTTTTGTTCCAAATGGCTATCTGGTTTCCTGAGCATTATATATTAACAAATTCATCTTTGACCCAGTTAGTTTAGATGCCATATTTATCATATGCTAAACTTCCACATGTGCTTAGATTGATCCATTTCTGGGCTTCTGATACTATAATAGTACATTTAGGCAGTACATTGCCTATGCATGGGCCAATGCCACACTATTTTTTAATGTAATTTTACTAAATCATAACTGTATACATTTATGGGGTACAGTGTAATGATTTGATATATAATGTGAAATGTTTAAATCAAACTAATTAACATAATCATCACCTGACTTATTTTTGTGGTGAGACATTTATAATATACTCCTAGTTGTTTTGAAATGTGCCCTTGCATTGTGCACATGAGGTGAGGTGAGATCCCACCAAATACCCTCCCTCCACTTGTCCTCCCCCCGCCTCTCCCCTCTTTCTCTTTTCCCCCTCTTTCTTTCTGGACTATCTTTGTGTTTTATCATTCATATGAATATGTAAGTGTGTCTATATTGGTTTCATAATAGTCTTGAGTACATTGGGTACTTTTTCCCCTCATTCTTGAGATACTTGACTAAGAAGAATATATTCCAGCTCTATCCAGGTAAACATAAAAGATATAACATCTCTCTCTTTTTATGGCTGCATAGTATTCTATATTTCACATATACCGCAGTTTGTTTATCCATTCATGGGTTGATGGGCATTTAGGCTGCTTCCATGACTTGGCTATTGTGAACTAGGCTGCAATAAACATTTTGGTGCAAATGTCATTGTTGTAAAATGATTTTTCGCTCATCTGGGTAGATCCCTAGCAGTGATATTGCAGGATCCAATGGTAGATCAACTTTTAGTTCCTTCAGAATTCTCTGTATTTCTTTCTGAAAGGGCTGTATTAGTTGGCGGTCCCACCAGCTATGTAGAAGTGTTTCTTTCTCACCACATCCAAAACACTGTTTTCATTTTAAAGGTTTTACATTATGTTTTAACCTTTGTCTGACAGAATTAGTTCTGCATTACAGTTCTTATTTTTCTGTTATTTTTAAAAAATATTTTCCTGGCTATTCTCATATGGTTTTTTTCCCCATATAGACTTTTGTATCAACTTGTCTAACTTCCTAAAAATGCTTCTTGGTGTTTTATTGAGCTGACATTAAATGTATAAATTAACAAAGGGAGAACTGACAATTTTTACATTGATTTACCACACTCAAGAATAAATTCATTCCATTTATTTGAGTTTACTTCTGTGTCTTCTAAGTGTTTTAAAGTTTTGTTTATATAGATTTTGTACATATCTTGCCATGTTTTTCCCTAAGTATTTTACATTACACATTTTTTAACCATTATTTTCCATCACGGGTTATTATGCACATAAAGGCTATTGATTTCTGCATTGACATGCATTTTTGATGTAGCTAACTCTAACCCTTATTCATTATCTTTAGTCTCCTCCAGAAGAACTTAAATGTTGGTCTTTGTCCTAGCATTCATTTTATTTTTCTCTAGTATTTGAATTCCTCCTTCATTTCTTCCCATACTTTTCCTTTTGTTTTTCTTATTTATTTATTTATTTATTTATTTATTTTTTAGAGAAAGGGTCTCACTGTGTTGCCTCTGCTGAACTTGAACTCCTGGGCTCAAGCAATTCTCTGGCCTCAGCCTCTGGAGTAGGTGGGACTATAGGTGTGTGCCACAATACTGACTTTTTCCCAATCTCCTCATTATCATTATGATTCGCAGTCAATGCTTATTTAGACTTATCTACAAGTTTGCCAATCTCTTTGCTTGACATTATTTTTCTTTTTCTTTTTTTTTTCCTTTAAAATGCATAAGACATTATTTTTCCAGACTTTTTTTTTTTTTTCTCATTTTGGGTTTGCTTTCTTTCTTCCTGAAGTAGACTTCTAGTAGACCTTTCAAAAAGGATTTATGAACAGTAAGCTTTCTCAGTCAGTTTTGAAAATGTCATTGGGCTCAGTGCCTGTGGCTCAAGCGGCTAAGGTGGCAGCCACATATACCTGAGCTGACGAGTTCAAATCCAGCTCCGGCCTATCAAACAACAATGACGGCTGCAACCAAAAAAAAATAGCCGGGCATTGTGGCAGGTGCCTGTAGTCTAAGCTACTTGGGAGGCAGAGGCAGGAGAATTGCTTGAGCCCAGGAATTGGAGGTTGCTGTGAGCTGTAATGCCATGGTACTCTACCCAGGGTGACAGCTTGAGGCTCTGTCTCAAAAAAAAAAAAAGAAAGTCATTGGTTTGTACTCAGTCTTGACTGATGGTTTAGTTAGATAATATATTCCATTTTCTTCTGGCATCTGTTATTGCTGGGAGAAAATCTCTAGTCAGTCTAATTATGTTAATTTCTCTTTTTATGTCTGACGGCTTTGTTTTTAATGTACTACTATTTTATTACTATGTGTGTAGGGATGAGTTTCTTTTAATTTATCCTTCTATGAATAATTCTTCTCCATTTTTCTTTTTCCATGTTCTAGAACTTCACATCCTCCATGTGTTTTAACTCTTTTTCGTATTTTCTCTCTGTGTTGCATTCTGAGCCGTTTTCTTAGATCTATTCTTATAATTAACTTAATCTCCCAGAAGTTCTGTCCAACTTTCTATGCAATTCACTCATTGTATTTTTTTTTCACTGACCCCATTATTTTCTTTCTAGATTTCACCTCTGTTTCTCAAATCTTTTCTTTTAGTATTGCCTTATTTTTTTCCCCATGTAATTTCCATTTCTGCTGTTAACTTTTGAACCATGGGCAGATCAAAGTTTTGTGGAATCTGAAATGTATATACTTTGGAAGATCCCTTTTTGAGAAAAAGACTCTACAACCACAAATATAAAATTAAGTATCAAAGTGAATATTTACTTAGAATAAAAAAATAACAAATTATAGATTCACAAAGCTAACAAGTACCACAAATATCATTCAAAATCCAGAAAAATACCAATATGCTTTTAATAACTGCCTGACAATGCTATAGTTGACATCTTCTTCATATGAAAAGTTTATAAAATTGTTTTCTAAAGAGAAAATAGGTATTTTATAGCATATTTAGTATTTTTTCTAGCATATTTGAACAAAATCTAATTTTTATTATTTGTAGTTTAGAAGGTTAGTTTCAACTTTATACATAGGTATTGGCAATATCATACATTTATAGAATTGTTAAATTTGGGAAAACCTCTATCAGATTGCTTCTATATATGTATTGTAAGACTTGAGAAAATTTCCTACATATAAACTTCTGGTTCTATATATTTCATTGTTTTCCTTGTCTACATATTTATGATATAGGATACTGTGAGGTGAGTTTCTATCAGGATATGACCTCTGGCCCTGTACTTTCAGGTCAGTATGTTGAAATAACTATGAACCACATAAATACGGGTCCCACCAAATCCAAGCTAGATGTACTCCTCACATTAGCATCTCCCCAAAATACCCATTGCCATTCCAATACCTTCAGTTAACAATACAGGTCTATAATGGGGAAGAAGTCTGAATGGAAGGAGACAGTAGTGTTAACCAGTTACATTAAAATAACTTTTATAGATTTAATATATATAAAAAAACTATGTTTATTCTTAGGGTTTTGGAAAGGGCCTGTGCCAGGGAGAGGCTGTCAAACTCTAGCTTCATTAGCTTTATCATAAATTTGCCTTTGCTTTAACATCTCAAGCATAATTATTTTAAGGACTCTCTCGAATGTTTACTTCTAGGCCCAGTAGTTGCATCAGCTGACTCTTACCTACAGTGTTGTCTTGCCTTGCATTCTCTGTAGTCTTAGGAAGTTGACTTCGCTGGGGCTTCCTTTCTGAGGAAGTCATGGGCCCATGGTAACTGGGAGGCTGCCTTTGCCAGGGATCCCTGGGACTCCTTCTGTGAGTGCTAATTTCTCTGCTAGCATGGGGGTCATACTATATGCAAGTTATAACATCTAACTCATAAATTTAGACTCCATGTATTTATGTGCCACGGACTAAGGCTTCCGACTTCTTGCAGATGACTGTTCACTTTTGTCTGGTGGACAAGTTGTCTGTCTGTCAAGTTTCCTTTTTGTTTTCTTAAACCAGTGGGTGAAGCTCTCCTAGACCTTGTTTCAGGGTTGAGATAGCACTTCACGGGTCCTGACAGGATCAGTTTTAGCCTTTCAGGGATAGGAAGCCCCTGGTCTCTTTTCCCTCTCTGCACACATCAGAAACCAACCTGCCAGCTAATAGAAGTTAAATCAGAACCAAGAATCCCATGGGCCATTTTAATTTCAGTTCTCCCACCACACTGAGTGTATTCTATACTACTGTCACTTATCTTGATTTCAACCTCCACTATGTAGCCAAAAGTTCTTTGATAGTCATGTATTTGGAATCTGGAGAATGCTCATGTGAGTCCATTTAAGTAGTTCAGCAGCGATTCATTTGTTCATTCTGCATTACATTTTTCCGGGTCTCTATCACTGCCTGTGCATCAGTACATAATTCAAACTCCTTGCCCTTGTGGAGTTTATTTTCTAAAAAGTTGAATTACTTTCTTTTGTTCTGGGAACCCTTTTTATTTCCATGCACAAAGGACAAATGAATTGAACTTACCTCTCTTCTCTTCCCTGGATATATCCAAGGTTATAAAAATGCTCTAGAAAGCTCTGTGATTACCAGTCCTGTCTGATCGAGGATCTTTGAAATAAACTCTAGGTCTTCCCCATCGTCTTGTTATTCCCAGGCCTTCCTACCACCATGCACCTTTTTTATTTAGAAAGGGTTTTTCCTCTCATACTGTATTGCAATAATGCAATAATAATTAACTCCCTCTCCTCAATTTCTTTTTGCATGCTCTATAATACTGTTCTTTAATTATTTGAAAATAGTTTCTTTTTAGGGTACTTTTCATTTATTTAAATACAGAAAAAATTCACCCTTTCAGGAATATAGCACCAAGAGATTTGACAAACTCTGTGGTCATAAAGCCACTAGCCTAGTAATGACATAGAGTTGGTCCCTCACTGCAAGTTACCTCCCTCCCCCCCACCCCCTTTTATTGAGACAGAGTCTTACTCTGTTGTTCTGGGTAGAGCGTCATAGCTCACAGCAACCTCAAAGTCTTGGGCTCAAGTGATCCTCTTGCCTCAGGCTCTTGAGTAGCTGGAACTACAGGCACTCACCACAACACCTAGCTAGTTTTAGAGAAGGGGTCTTACTCTTATTCAGGCTGGTCTTGAACTCTGAGCTCAAGCAATCCTCCCACCTCAGCCTTCTAGAGTGTTAGGATTGTAGGCATCAGCCACCACACTGGCCCTCAACCTCTTCTTTGTAGTCAATCCTTCCCTTGGCCCTAGTCCTTGGATGCTATGGATATAGTTAATTTTATTTTTCCATGACTGTCACATGGATGGAATTTTCTAGTGTGCAGCCTTTTTTGTCTGGCTTCTTTCATTTAGCATAAGGCATTTAAGATTCATTCAATGAATGAATCTTAGTCATGTAGACATCAATATTTTGTACTCTTTCTCCCATTTAAAAGAAGAAAAGTCCTACTTAGAACTTCTCATTTGTAAAAGCTAACTATTATTGATAAGAATTGATCACAAATTTTTGGAAGGAAGTATGGAGAATACTCAAAGAACTCAAATCAGACCTCCCATTTGATCCTGCAATCCCATTAGTTGGCATCTACCCAGAAGAAAAAAAAATCCTTTTATCATAAGGATAATTACACTAGACTGATTATCACAGCTTGATTTATAATCGCCAAACTGTAGAAGCAACCAGGCATGGATTAACAAGCTGTGGTATATGTGTACCATGGAATACTATTCAGCCCAGCAAAAAGATGGAGACTTTATATCTTTTGTGTCACCCTTGATGGAAGTGGAACATATTCTTCTTAGTAAAGCATCACAAGAAAGGAGAAGCAAGAATCCAATGTACACTATTCTAATATGAAGGCATAGATGAGCTAATACAAGGGGGGGGTAGGAAAATGAGGGAGTGGGAGGAGGGAGGGGGGTGGGTGGTCACAGTGTGTGGCACACCTCTTGGGGGCAAGAGACTTTATCTAACAAATGCAATCAGTGTAACCTAATTTTCTTTGTGCCCTCAATGAATCCCAAACAATAAAAAATAAAAATATTTTAAAAAAGAGGAAAACAAAAATCTGAAAGCTAAAGACAAGATTTATAGTAAAAATAAAACCTTTAATTTCTAAGGGAAAAAAGTGTTGATCATATTATTTCTTGACACTAAGTTACCATAAGATAATTATATCTGAGTCAAAAAGTCTAAAAATGGGAACAAACTTGCTGCTTGGGATTCAGGAAATACTATAATCTCACGCTAGGCCAAGAAAAAACGGCTGCTTTAGTCAATGTGAGAGACCTCATAGGTGGCAAATATATAATTTTTAAAGCTTTTTTTAAAATAGTGAAACCAGCAGGTGATCCACAAATATTTGTTGAGTAGGTAAAGGGTAGAATGATGGGACCTCAGTGAATTTAGGGGCTTCCTGAAGCCTGGAGGTACTCCAGTCGGTGATTACTTGCCCAAAAGATCTTCTGCCTTTGCTCCCAAGCCTACTAGCTGGTGCCTGTGGTTCTCTCTGATATTGGAGTAGCTGGGGTTTTGGCACGTTCTCAACCTTGTGGGTTTGTGAGGCAAGCACGAAAGAACAGCCAGTTATCACACTGCAGTCATTGTCCAATATCTTTCCAGAAGCTTGTCTGGGCCTGCCTGCCAGGCTGCACACCTGCTCCAGCTTGCATGCCACATGGCCCATTGAGCAGTAGCTTCCCTTAACCATGAGGTGGCCACACACCTGTTTTCTGTAGTCAGGCAAGCAAATATGTGTATGGCATGAGCCAAATTTCTTCTTCAAAGATATGCTCAGAGCCCCCATTGCAGGTGACGGGAGACAACTGCACCTTTGGGGGAAGGATGGGCCCCTGTGACTGGCAGGGGTGGTCTCTTCCACACCTGTGTGTCTCATACTCAAGCCAGAAGGATATAAAACACGTATGAACTATAATCACTGCTTTGAAGGAGCTTAACGCCATTTTGGAAGCAATGTGCCACAGTGGAAAACGTCCTTGTTACATGTTTGCTGAGTAAAGAGTATATCCTTATCCTTATAGTCCGGAGTCATAGTTGTGTAAATTCTCAGTGTTGGAAGGACCTAACTGTCATCCACGTCTAGCCAATCAGAGTTGCTGGGACACCTATCTCTGCCTCTCTACCTTCCGTCTGCTATGTCACACATGATAGCTGATGCTGCAATCACAGATTGTATCTTCCCGGACATTGCCAGATATCTCAGGGACAGCAGCATCAGTGACGTCAGCGTCCAGCTCCAGTAACTCCTGGTGCGCTGAAAACAAGAGGGAGAGGCCCTGGTTTTGCCTAGTGGTTCTTAAAGCTTGATTTGTGGCCAACTTCCTCATTTGATTTAAAATCTCATTCCTTTTCTTTGATTCTTTTATTTATTTTTTTTTGAGACAGAGTCTTACTATGTCACCCTTGGTAGAGTGCCGTGGCCTCACAGCTCATAGCAACCTGAAACTCTTGGCCTCAAGTGGTTTTCTTGCCTCAGCCTCCCTTGTCACTGGGACTACAGGTGCCCGCCACAATGCCTGGTTATTTGTTGTTGTTCTAATTGTCATTGTTGTTGAGCAGGCCCAGACTGGGTCAAACCCGCCAGCCCCAGTGTATGTGGCCGGCACCCTAACCACAGAGCTACAGGTGCCAAGCCCTTTTATTTGATTCTTATGGGCAAATGGAGTGGTCATAAGACAGACTTTATTTTCTCTTCTTTTTATTTTTGGTTTTGTATAGGACTAAGGTTTGCCTAAAAGTATCTTACAGATTAAAATACTGAGGGTTACTGTGTTTATCCACTTGTGATGATCCAAGGGTGGGTGACATATAAAGAAAAGAGGTGTATTTGGCTCATGATTCTGAGGATTGTACAAGAAGCATGGTACTGTCTGGTTCTGGTGAGGGCATCGGGGAGCTCCCAATTGAGGGAAAATGCAAAGGGGAAGCAGGCACGTCCTATGGCAGGAAAGGGAGCCAGAAAGAGGAGGGATGCCCAGCTCATTTACACAACCAGCTATGGTGTGAACGGACACATCAGGAACTCACTCGTTACTGTGGGGAGGGCACTGACCCATTCTTGAAGGGTCTACCCCCAGGACCCAAATGCCTCCCACTGGTCCCCACCTCCAATGTTAGAGACGACATTTCAACATGAGCTTTGGAAGGGACCAACAATCCAGAATGTCAGGTTACTAAAACTTTAGTATCCCAAACTAAAATTACTAGTTTACCAAAAGTGTGAGTCTGGATTCTTCTTAGAGATATAACTCCTGCTGTTCCTCATGTGTGTCAAGCTCATTTCCATCCCATCTTTGCCTTTACTGTTCCCTATGAAGACTTTTAGAAAATGATACCTATTAGAAACAGCTATATTTTTAAGGGCAAAATCTTATCTTTTCTTCCTTGGCAAATTTTTTTTTTTCACTGATGCCAATTGCCTGGACTCTCGGCAACCACGTTCAGAGAGAAGAGAAAGACACAGGGATTACTGAGACCTGTTTCATTTCCCCAGGGCCTGCATCGTGCCGTGGAATTTTACATGTAGGTGAGCTTACGTTTATTTTTCTCACATTAATTCTGGACTTTGACCTTCACTGGGAGAGGCTAGGTCAGAATTCAGCACTTCAGAAAGTCTAGTTATATGCTCTTTGTAAACATCGCGTAAATGGCCACATCCCAGAATTTACTTAACCTTCCCCTACTCCGGGATGTTTAGATTAGAATTGTTTTCTATACTTCTTACAGATCTCTGAAATAGGCAACTCACTCATACATAATCAAGAGGCGATTGCATTTGCTAGACTCCAGATAGAACATAAAATATCTCCTAGAATGAAGGCAGTGGGAAGACACGGCCCAGAAAGAGCTTGCCTGTGTTTTAGTTTTAAAAGCTTACCCGAGGAGCTGGGTAAACAGTGATCCAAAAACACAAGTGGTATTCAATGGAAGAGATCCATAATATAGTTTAAGTACTCATTGGAACCTTTATTAAAATATATTGGCTTATTAGATAGCGTATTTAGGGTTGCTTCCCAAATACGGCTTTAATAGTGTTCCCACTGCCATGTACTTCACGCGCCCATTAAAAGAGAGAAATACGCTTACATGGTGTAGTCGTAAAACCTATAAACTGCCATTTTGTAAGTGGCTGAGAAGCGAATTGCCACAGAAACCCAGACCCGCAGCAGCTGGAAGCAAAGGAAATAAGTTTCTAAATGCTGACACTGGTCATGAAACTGATATTTTATTTAGATGTCCTTGCCGCACAGAGCTCTTGGAAATCATGTTTATAGTTTTCGTGCAATAGAAATACAAGCGGTGGCGTCTATTTTGGCAGGTAGTGCCCGATTTAGTTGTAATAATTCACAGCACCGCTTCAGGGCTCCCATGTTGCTCCAGGCAAAAACCTGTATTATAAATTATAACACACAAAGCTGAATTTGACCTACCAGTTGATGCATAATAAACTGACTTAATTCTGAATATTAACTACACATTGTGGCCTAAAGGTTTTATGCTCTCTAAATGTAACAATAAATTATACAAAAATCTTCCTCTTGGGTGAAGCCTAAATATAAATAAATCCCCAGTCTTCATACGATGCCGAAAGACCGGTTACTATAGATACCAGAGGAATATATTAATCTTAAATATTATTGCCGAATAAAATAATGTTAGAATATCACTTAAGTACCTGCGCTAATTATAGAAACTTGGGGGGAAGTTTCAGTACTTTAATGAACCGTTTTCCCATTTGCCACATTTCTTGAGTGGTAAACGGAAATCTATCACCTGGCCTCTTCGAATTCTCCACTCTAGTCCCAAGCACAGGCACTGGCTCCTCTTTGGCCGCAGATGAATGAGAAGGAGTTTTTTGAAATATCACACAGTCAGGTCAAATGGTCTTGGGTTTGAGGAACGCATCCTCCCGAGTTTAGGGATTTTGCTCTAACAGTGACTTCCTGTGTGACGGCGAGCAGATCACTCCATTTCTCTGAGCATTTTTACTTGCTGGTAAAAGAGAGATTTTAAAAAGGATCCCATTTCTATTTTATTGGATTTGAGGTTTGAGAATGGTTGAGGCCAATGTAAGTGGAGTATTTAGAAAATTATTATTATTACCAGCAGAGAGGTCTCAGCAGAAGGGTGAACTCTGTGGCTTTGTTTGCAACTTGTGAGCCCCACCACTTCCTGCCATGGTTGAGGGGGCCTGGGCTAGACAGTCCTATCTTCTCTTTTGAAAATTTAAACTGAGAGATCCCGAGCCTGGGAGTGGGTTCATAGCCGTCCCCGATGCATATAAGCATCATGTCCTTCTCGGGGCCTTGCTCTATTTCCTGACCCTAAGTTTCCATGAGCTACCCTGGTATCCTAATAACAACCCCCCCTTTTCTCAAGTTATGTTGATATGATTTCTGGCAACTGAACCATCTTGACAATTGTATACGTGGCCCTTCTTCATGCATTTCTTGTGCACCTACTGTAATTCAGACTCATGAACTTTTGGTTTCACATTGGGAGGATAAAACATAAAACTACTTACATGAGTCAAAAATGCTAACACATGAGCTCTCGTCATGCCTTGTGTGCCTTGTAAGCCTTGTAACAATAGCTTCCTAACTGCTGTCCTCACATTCACCTGCTCTCCATTGTACTACCAGAGTTATCAGGGAACACCAATCTTACAGTATCATCCTTCAAAGACCCTGATACTCATGACTTAAGACCTGAACTTCTGCCTTGGAAGATCCACACATGTGGGCCCAGAGTTCCTTCCCTATCATGTCCTGCTCCTGCTCCACACACTCTCGCCCCCAGCAACCCACAGCCTCATCCTCATCTTGTTCAGGTTTTGCAGATGCCTCTGGGCTTCAGCGTACCCCACCCTCTTGTCTTTACCTGGGAATCCCCTGCTCCTCCTCAGGGCCTCTGCTGAAATGTCACCTCCTCTGAGTCTCCCCAAGATCCTTTTCAAAAGCAGAATTAACATTTAGAAGTCTACCTGTGTCTTCACAGAGCACTATACATAGTGGCACAATGCTATACGTCTGTTTTCCTTCTTCTTAGGGGACAGCTTGAAGGCAGGCCAGGTCCTGCTCATCTTTCCATCTCAGTGAACAAATGGAGGGAGCTCACGGAAGGTACACAGTGAATGACTTTAATTGGACAGGGATGAAATCTTAATTGGACCTTTTACAACACTTATGATCTCAAAAGGTAGATATGAACCAGAGAGGTCTCAGCATCCTGGGAAGAAAAGCCTGAGAGTGAGGGGACAGGAAAGTTCAGAACAGATTCAGGGGCGGGCGTATGGTCCATTTAGGCTGGAACAAAGGGAAGAGATCACGAAAATAAAGAAGGTGGTGTTGCAAAGACCGGTCAGAACCTGTTGTGGCAGATACTGATTTTGAAGCTGTGAGCTTAATTTTGTAGGCACCAGGCCATGTCAGGTTTTTGAGGATAATGGTGAACTGTGTTTTAAGGAGATTAAAACCTGCTGAGGGGAGAGGATGGACTGGGCTGGTGCGTTTTCTTGACTTCCGGCATGCTTCAAGGGAGAAGGGCCAGGCACAGCCCCTGGTCTAATCCACTGACTTAACTATTTCTTTATGTTTGACCATTCTCATGATTTTATTTTATTTTATTTATTTACTTATTTTGCAGCTTTTGGCTGGGGCCAGGTTTGAACCCACCACCTCCGGTATACGGGGCTGGTGCCCTACTCCTTGAGCCATAGGTGCCACCCCATATAAATGAGACCCACCATGCCAGTCTCATTTTCTTCATCTCAGGTGTCAGAGGATTCGGGGGGCTTTAAAGCCTCTGATAGACAAGAGCAAGGGCAGATCATCCCAATCCAGATGATTGCCCTGACTTTCATTTTTAGTAACGCTGGAGAGATGGAAATAGTTTGATATGGGGACACATTTGACCTGTTCTATTTTTGCCACGCTTTCAGGCGGCTTCACAAGAACTCTGGGTTCCTGCTTCAGCTGGGGAATTGGACGGTTTCACTTTCCCTCTGTGGCTTTGGTTTTCCTTATGACTCCCTAGACACCCCAAAACTCAAAAAGCAAGACCTCCAAAGTGACAGTTGCCTTGATCACAAATATCACTTCTTCCTTGAGGCCCTCCCTGACCGCTCACCACCCTCCAAGCCTGAAGGAAGCCCACCTCTGCGGTATTTCTTTTTCCTACCAGAAATTATGGTCACTTCTACAACGACTTTTCATGTCCACTAGCCTGCTCCCTGAGAACCGAATCTGGTCTTATTAATCCTTAATACTGTGATACCCATTTCCCCCTGTTCTGTTTCATTGGTGTCCAGATATTTTGCATAATGCTAATTCTTTACGTTAGAATAGCACTTAAGAATTTTTGAATGAACTTTCTACATATTTATCATTTCCACTTTTGTTTTGCAGATGAGAAAATCAGGGTTCAGAGTATTTAAATGAACCCCTGAACATTACAGACAAATTTGCAAAGCGGAGGCCAAGATTGATTTGTTCCTTCGGGGTTCATTAATACTCTTTCTACCACACTCTCCTACCTCATGCTGTCTGATGAATGAGGGAATCGGAGTTGTAGTTAGGATGTTTCTTCTGGAATTGCACCATATTTTAGTGAGGGAAGAACCTGTTGAGATGCCATCACGGTCTCGGTAGCACCCTGGGGAGGCACATATGACAAGCAGTGGAGTGCACGGTAGTGCCCGAGATTTCCTTGATCCGACTGAAATATTTAAAATTCAGCCATTAATCATAACAGCTGCATTCTTGCTTCAAGTGATCAGCCACTAATGATTTCGACATTCTGAGTTTTAGAGATTCCTGTTAATTGTCCTTAAAAAAAAAAAAAAAGGACAAGAATGAATAATCTCGACTTCATTTGGGAAGGTAGCGTCGGTGCTCTCACTCCCTTGCTTGCTTTCACTCTCCTTTTTCTCCCTTCAAAATCATTTGATCTAAAGTACAGTTGTTTCCTGGTCCTTGTTTCTCTGGGTCTGCAGTTTAAAGGCTGTGTGCTGCAGGGATCTGTTTGCCCCCAGAACCAACAGGAAAGGGTAGGCCTTTGATAACAGGTCTTGTCTAAGACCTGTTGGTCAGCTTTGCTTCAGAGCACAGCCCTGCCACCCTTTCACCCTGCCAGAAGACACAGGTCTCCGGACACTCACCTATACTTAGGGGATCAACTTCTTTAACTTTGATAAGGCAGGATAGGCCTCTGACAGTTTTTCAACCTCACAGCACATTTGAACCTACAGTTAAACTTCCAAGGCACACTTAAATTATGTTGGTTAAAAAAAAGAGTAAAAGAAAGAATAAATTTACTGTGCTTTGGACTTCTTTCAAAATTAATTTAATTAGGCTGGGTCCCTATAGCTTGGTGGTTAGGGCACTGGCCACATGCACTGGGGCTGGTGGGTTCAAAGCCAGCCCTGGCCTGCTAAACAAAAAACAAAAAATAATAATAATTGAGTGGTGCCTGTGGCTCAAAGGAGTAGAGCACTGGCCCCATAGGCCAGAGGTGGCGGGTTTAAACCCAGCCCCGGCCAAAAACTGCAAAATAAAGAAATAATAATTTAATTAATGATTGTTAAGAATTTTTGCGACACATAGGTTGAAAAATCACTACTCGAAGACAGTATATGAGTGCGCACGTGTGTGTGTTCACGTACGTACAGCCAGGCGTCCAGATTTATGGGTTTTTCATCTGCAGATTTGACCAGCCATGGGTCAAAAATATTGTTTGGGAAAAACAATAAAAAAGAACAATACAACAAAAATAAAAAGACTATACAGGATAACAGTGATTTATTTACCTGTGATAACAGGTTTATAAGTAATGTAGACATAGTTTAAAGTATATAGGAGGATATGCATAGGTTATATACAAATATTACATCGTTTTATACCAGAGACTTGCATAATTTTGGATTTTGGTATCCATGAGGCATCCTAGAACAAATCCCCCATGTATGCCAAGGCACGACTGTGTGTGCATCTCTGTGTCTATGCCTGTGTCCGTAACATCTCTGGACAGTCACCCTTCGCCATACTTCACACACAAGCTCTCAGGCTTTCCGTGGGTGCTTTACTCTTCGGTATGAACGCGTGGATCATTTTACCTGCACGTTTGGAGTTTATTTCTCACCTTAACCTGCTCTGCAGTGTAATCAGTCAGTCTCCAATAGGTCACTGATGATTTCAGAAAGACTGAACCGTTCCACGTGGCCAGCATTGAATTGCTATGAAGTGAGGAGTTTAATTTTCTTTCTAATGGGAACATTCCTAAGATAATTTCGTCAGCTTTAATTGTTTGTGTGGAGATGTCTCCTATGAACCTGTGTATTCATTTGCTCGAGCTCCTGTAACAAAGTACCAAAACTGAGTGGCTTAAGCAATAGAAATTTTTTTGTCCACCAGTTTTGGAGGCTAGAAGTCTAAGATGAAGTTGTTGGCAGGGCCACGCTCCCTCTAAAGGTTCTAGGGTTGGTTCTGCTCCCAGCCTACTAGTACCTAGTAGTAACACAGCATAAATCCAATCTTCCCAGGGTGTTTTCCTTATGTGCCAGTCTATAATCCAAATTTTCTCTTTTTAAGGACACCTATGGAATTAAGGGCCCACTCTACTCCAGTATGGTCCTGTCTTAACTAATTACAACTGTAGTGATTCTATTTCCAAATAAGGTCACACAGTCTTAGGTACTAAGCTCTTTGTCTGAGGTACTAAGAGTGCTTCAACATGTACATTTTGCGGGGAACATGATATAACCCACAACTGTCTCTGTCCTCCGAAAATTCACGAGCTTTTCACATTTAAAATATAGTCTCCCCATTCCAAGGTCCCCCCAAGTCTTGACTCATTAACTCCCAGTCCAAAATAGGACCCCAATATTGTCTGTGACATCTAAATTAGGTGTGGGTGGTACTCAGCGTTTAACTTACCAAGGGGCAAAACTTCTCTCTGTGAACCTGGGAAACCAGACAAGTTATCTGTTTCCCAAATACAGAGGTGGGACAGGCATAGGGAAGGTATTCCATTCCAAAGGGGAGAAACCAGAAGAAAAAAAGGGTCCTGGTCCTAAGCAAGCCTGAAAACTTGTAGAGTAAATTCCATTAGATTTTAAGGCTTGAAAATAATCCCCTGTGGCTGGATGCTCCATTCTCTAGGTTCACTGGGGCAGCAACCTCACCTCCTCAACCCTGGGGAGTAACCTTGCCATCTGGAACAGAGGAGGTGGCTTCTCTGCTGGAACCAAGCAGCTGACTCTACTCTTAGCATGCTTCTTTTCTTTTTTGAAGGATAACACACGTTTGCAGCCTAATAACTCCATCGGCCCATTCTCTGCCTGTAGAATCTAAGAAATCTAGTGTCCTTCCTTCATTTTGCCCTGTTTCTGTCCCCTTTTAAGTTGGAAGCATTTTTGCTGAGATGGTTGATTGGATCTGTAAGTCAAACGCCTGGTATCTGTAGCAAACAGTCGTTTGGCCACACCTTGGGTGTTCTCTCCAGAACATACCTTTTCATTTTTTGCAGTCTATATAGGCTGAGGCTTTTCCAAATCTCCAAGGTCTGATATCTTTTTGCTTAGCAGTGTATTCTTCAGCTTATCTTTCCTCTGTCACATTTTACTGTAAGCAGCAAAGAGAAACCAGGCTGCGCCTTTAATACTTTGCTTATAAATTTTCTCAGTTAAATATACAAGTTCATCACTTACAAGTTCTACTTTCCACAAATGGAACACACTTCAGCCAAGTTCTCTGCCACTTTATAAACAAGATGACTTTTCCTAATTACATCTTTAATGGCACTATTTCCAATATGGTCACATTCTAAGATTTTTGGAGGACACAGTTCAACATAACCTGTTGGGTTTTCATTGTTCTAGAAGGACCTAGCTACTCCCTCCTTCCAAATTGTGCTCCAAATTGTGTTTTTGACCTAGGTGCTCTTACATGACAAGATAGTTAACAGACATGTCAGCAATTAATCCAGTCAACATCTCTGGGGCTGAGTTCATGGTGGCATGAATTACCAAGGCAAGGTTTCAGCCCTATATCCTGGCCTACCTTAGCTGGCAGGCATTAAATAATAATAGCCCTTGTTTATGAAGTTCCTATGACTTGTGAGGGATTATACTAGAATCACTGTAGACATTATGTAATATTTAGAATGACACTATAAGATGCTATTTATAATCCTCATTTTGTAGATTAGAAAAATAGGCTAAGGTAGATTTTAACACTTGCCCATGGTCTTAAAGTGCAGAGATTCATGCCATGAAGCGTCTCAGAGACCCTTTGGGGATGGTTAAGTCAGTCTGGACTCATCTGCAGATCTCATGTTTGATCTGCCTTGGGTAACCCATCCACACAGCCTTGTCCCTTCCTGGGCTCTAAATCCACACACCCAGAAATCTTCCCAATTAAAAACAATTTTTAGTTCTGGTTGGCTTTTTAAGTCACTTATCACATACACAGATTAAATCAGTGGTCTGTTGACTTGGAACCCAAGTCCCTGCCTGGTTTCTTTCAGCTCCTTCACAGAGGTCTGGATCCTGCTCTTGAAATCCTGGCTGCTGGATGTGCCTTGGTGCCCATCTGGAAGGACCTGTGTGGAGCATAGACATGGGACTCTGCCTATTTGAGGCTGAGTTCAGCTTAAATCACACCTCAATTTTCCAGTTCCTCTCAGGCATCCTAATTGACACTGCTCCTGCTTCCCTTAGGTTGGGTGGGGCTAGCAAGTGAAGGAAATCACTATTCCCTCATTTCGGGATAATCAATTCGTTCAGTATGTATCTCAAGCATCTGTTATTTCCAGGGACTGTGCTATATGTCAATTAGCAATAATGAAAACCATGGCCATGATCCCTTCCCTCCAGCGCATTCCAGTCTTAACCCTGGATACAGTTAATCCTCCTGCTCTTGAAGTCCCATCATTGGGACCCTAACGTGCTTCAGAGCCATGGCTGCCTGAGTTGAGTTTGACAGATATTCATGTAGGACAAAAGCCCTACTTCAAGTGCATTTGAAAATTATTTCAGTTCTGAAAACTTTCAGGTTACAGCCACCCTGTGTTACTCTGATTCCCATGCATTCCAGGACCCTTGTCTTATTAGGTGGTAAAGGGCAACTGTACAGCTCATAGTTCATCTATGCAGAGGCCGAAATTTGCAGATAGCTATGGGTGTGTGCGTTATATCTGTGAATGTCATTCATCCTGTGCGCTACGGAACAAAACGTTTGATAATAGCAGAACCTCAAAAGATCACGCCAAATCTTAATCAAATGTCCTGACTTCCCTTCAGTGGTCCACAATGGATCTCTTATTCCATAAATTCTTCTAAACATGCTATGATTCTATTTATAAATGGCCTGTACCACCTCAAGGGCCAGTAAGTCCCATAAGTTTCCTACCTGCTGTGTAAAGTTACATTTCCTTTCAATTTTTCCCCAATGGCTTTCCTCCAATTTGGAGGCTCATGTGTAGTGCTCGTGGGTAGGGTTAGCTGAACAAGGCCCAGTACCACTCTCGCTCCCCTTCATCATTATCTTCAGAGACATGATCCGATTGTTTCTGAGTCCTGATCTTTTCAGGCTGAGGAAGCCATAGCATGTCAAACCTTTTCTAACAGCGCACAGGCTGCTCCCCTTGATCATCCTGGCTTCTCTTCTCAACAGGCTTGCTCTGGTTGTTAAATCTCTGTAAGTGTGGCACCCAGGACAGCAGGGGGGCTTCCAGGCAGGACCCCCACCTGCACTGCTTGCCAGCAATAATGAAATCTCTTGGCCCCATGTTCCACAGTTCTTACCCCCCTCCCCAAGCTTCCTTTAGCTAAGAGAGTGCCCCTCTGAGAATTCTAAAGCAGCAAACATCCTACAAAAGGGGGAAGCAAATTTCCTCTAGGGTCATGTCAGGAGCTGTCATTCCAAGCGTCTGATTTTAGATTCTGAAGTTCTGAAAGCCCCCAAAGAGTGGAATCACCCACTGAGAGGCTGCATGGCTAGCCAGGGAGAGTCTCTTGATGCAGGCTTTATTTCAAGTGTGAGGACCTGGTTTATTAGAAGCACGAGGGGGAAAAACCCACACCTGAGACTTCTCACATGCTTGTGAAATTCAGATATGAGAAGACACATTGTTGGGATCAATCAGAATCAGCTGGCCACCTGGCTGGAGGGAGATGGCCGAGGAGGCAAATGGTGAAGACTTTGAATGTTCTGCCTTGAACAAAGTGCCCTGGCTCCCTGGGGTTTGGACAAGGATGAATGAAATCCGCTCTGGCTTGTTCTGACATCCAGTCCCCAGAGTGAATGGCATTTGCCGCAGGAGACAGGGGATTCTGTTCTTCCTTTTCAATAGGAGCCTTTGTGGTTCCTGGTTTAGAATCTCTCAGCCCCGCCGTGCCTGCTCCCTTTAAAGGGTAGCTTGTCAACAGTAAATGTTGGGTGAGCCTCGAAAAGACGATCTTGGAAAAATGCTGATTTAAACTTGTTTTCCTTCATACTTTGAAATGATCAACTCAAAGACTTGGCTATAAGGGTGGGCCAATGAGAAAGTAAAGGAACTATCTGACACCCCTGCCTTTTAGGGAATACTCCCCAAAGTGACTCTTCTATGTCCAACCACTTATAGGTAGAGAAAGCCAATAGCAATGGGGAGGGAAGAAGGAGTTGAGAGGGAAGACAATGGGTGTGCTCACATGAGCAGGCTTTCAGCTCAGGCAAATCTAATTGCTTCTGTCTGGCTGTGTGATCTCAGGCAAGTTAATTAACCTCTCAGGGATGCACAAGGTTAGCATGAGAAAAAATATGATAATGTCTGCAGAATATGTAGCGCGTCATAGATAATACAATAAATATATATTTTTTTCATTTTCAGAGGTGCCATCTAAGGTCTTATATGAAGGAAATGCTTGTGAAAATATAACGCACCAGCTCCTTGTTTAATTTCCTTTTTGTGTGTGCTATGGGACAAAGGTGTGTGAGCCAACACATTCACGAGAAAGTTAAGTTGTGACTCTGGAGAGCAGGTGATGGGTCAGTCCTTACATCCCTCCTCAGGAGAGCCTAGACAGAAACTGGGCAGGATGTCCCTTGAGGATGCATGAAAGGTCTGTGACGGAAGTCCTCCGTGAGCACAGGCTAAGGAAAAATGATCTCACTTCGTGAGTTAATGATGGAGCAAATATTAGAACAGTATATATTGACTGCATGGTTGTTACAGTAGAAAGTGATTACATTTTTTTTTTTTTTAACTTTTTGGCAGGTAGAAGTCACAAAACTCAAAAGGGTTCGGTTATTTGAGAGCAAAGGAAGAGCATCTTGTGATGGGTAAAACAGAACCAAATCACCTCCACGGGCCATAAGATGGCCCGGGGTCTGTCTGCCATGAAAGCCTTTACTGCTTCTACTGGCCATTCCACACAGGCTTTGTCATTCTGGGGGACACTTACCCAAAACCTCCTCTTTCCTCTTCTCATTTGGTCTCCTTTTTAGCATCTTGGGCCAACTTAGTAGATCCCACCTCTGGACCCTCATTATACCTTTATGTGCTTTTTTGATAACACATACTATGTGTTATTCTATAGTCTTGGGGTGGGGGGGGAGTTCCTACTTTTTTTGCCTAACACAAAATTAGGCATAAAATAATTATTTAGAATGAGAGAAGAAATCCTAACACATTTTTAAAGCTGGCAAATACCACAAACATCACACACTTTGGGAACATGACTTATTGTCTTAATCAGTGAATTAACTGTTAAATCTCTTGTTTATTTATATATTGTTGGTTTCAAACTCTTTAATCTTTTTTCCTGTGATACTGATTGTGTAATATTATCTATAAAGGAGAATGATAATTCACTCTTCTATTGTAGTTGATGAAAAATTGTTTATTATTTGTGATTAAGAATAGTTGTATTCAGCTCCACCACTTATTATTGGCAATTTCATGTAAATTGTTAGTATTTTTGTCAAGTTCAGGAAAACACCAATCAGGTTTCTTTCCTGTGTAACTAAGATTTGGGGGCATTTTTTCTTTCTTTCTTTCTTTTTTGTTTATTGACTTTCAGTACTCTTTGAACTGATGATGTTAGGAATGTTTCTGGAAGGGAGCATGGCCAGCAATAACTTAATTATACCTGGAAGTGACCACATTCCACATAAATATATGCCACTATACTCAAACTTAATGTTTCCCTAACTCAACTTCCCCAAAGCTGCATTCTCTAAGTGCCCAAGGCTATTCTAGTGGCATTTAACTCTGAAGGGAAAAGATCATGGAGGGTAAATTGGATTGGTAAGAGATCACAGTAGACCAAGAGAAGTCAAACTACCTTTTGCAAATTTTATAAAATGATAAGCTTTATTGGTGTCACAGATAATCTGCCAGTGTCTTCTTGGCTCTGGAACTGCCCAGACTGGCACCAGGTAGATGGTCAGCGACCAGGGCTCCAAGCCCTTCTTTACACGGTCACTTCTTGAAGGGAAGGGAGAGCTTCCTTCTTCCTCCTGCTGTCCAGTCCTCGACACGACACTGCAAGGCCAGCTCATATACATCCCCTCCACCATGGTCACGTGGTCTTGTACTATTGACACTGATTTCTCATCTACCGCTATCACATTCCTGGTGGGACAGTCATCAACCTGGAGGCAGGAACACCTAGCACAAACAATTCCTAACAAATGGATCTTAAAATCCATCTGTTTCCTCTGATTAACTAATTGGTGGCTGTCATCTTGACCTGGACCACTCACTAGAACCATATGTTCTTCAAGTTATTTTAAGGACTGCTTTATAAATGGAATTTTGACTCCTCTTTCCAAAGACAAAGGAAAGCCTGCCGGGTTATTGCTCTCTGCCTACAGGTTATACAGAAGAGAAAAGCTTCTCGTAGATGACTGATTTCTGAAACACATGTGCCAAATTCCTTGGGCTAAAAACTCTTTAGTTGGAAATGATCAGGGTCTTTTGAATCTGAGTTTTCAGAACGTGTACTTTGAGCAATGCTAATAACGATCAGTGTGATGGTGACTTGGTTTGAGGGTTTTGAGGATTCTGAGTGCTAATAAAACTGCCCAGAGGAACAGGAACTCACCTGACACGGAAGAGCTAATGAAGGACTCAAAGCAGAGTGTTTGTGGTTGGAGCGTAAGTATTTGTGCCCGGTCTTATCCACCGACACATTCGACAAGGACAGAAACAGAAAACCACTTGTGGCCTTGTGGCAGAGATTTTCCTGGTGCCTTGGTTTATTACTCCGACTATTGTACTTCATTCTTTCCCAAAAATCTTTTTTTTTTTTTTACCTTTTTGCCTTTTCAGTTGACTCCAGCACCTCTGTGAGTTTCCATCAGCACATTTCATTCTTACTGAACAATGAGAACACAAGAGAGGAAGAAATGAGCAAATGAGTCTATTACCAGTTGTGATGAGGGAGTCAGGGGATCGTGCTGGCTTCCCTGTCGTTCATACAAATCATGTTGTTAATTCTCCTCGGCACATGCAAGAGGGAGAGGAGGCTTCCTGTATTTAAATAAAGAACCGTGAGCGCCAGGGTTCCCCTCTTAGGTAGGATAAGAGTGATCATTTTCTGAGTACCTACTATGTGCTAGGCTCTGTATTTGGCACTAAGAGCAAAAGGGAAAAACAGGTCTCTTGTCCCCAGGGAGCTCAAAATCTCTATAGCTTGAAGGTTGTCATCTGTACAGCACAGTGATAGCCATCAGAGTGCCAGGAAGTGTGAGGGATTCAAGTGGCAAGACAGCCCTGCCCAAAGAGGGCAGGCTGAGCGTAGGTGACAATGCCAAAGAACAGGTGTTAAGTCCCTGGGAAGAGAGGGGAAACCAGTGTGGGCTGTGAGGGGGGAGAAAAGGTCCAGGCATGCTACTGGGGTCACAGCAGCCCCATCAGCTGGGTTTATTATAATAAAATAGGAGAGGTCCTGCTCAGAGAGGCTGAGTATCCTCCTTAGGGTCCCCCAGCTGGATGCAGAGCTTCTTAGAAGCTGGGAGTGGCTTTTACATCTGTGAGTCTTCAAGATGTCCTGGCACAGAGTCAAGCCTCAGTGGTGCCTCGGGCACAAAAGGCTTGATGAAGCGCTGGAAGCAGGTTTCAGACTCAGATCTCTGTGGTTCCAGGGCCTGGGGTTTCCTCTATTCCACTGTGGGTTCTGCCAACTGGAGAAATCAAGATGAGTAGACAGCTTAGAGTAACACACCAAGGCCTATTTTTAACCCTGCTGAGGTTCCATGATGGTGGAATCCCTACAGATCCCTGGGAGACAGAAGGCTGACACCGGGGAGTGAGTTCAGGGCTGAGTGGGCGACTCCCAGCATCTTGAGCAGAGCAAGAAGAAGCTGACTCAGTGTCCAAGGGCGAAGAAGGAAGGGGAGAAGCCTGGGGCTGGGAAATGACCTTCCTGGCATTATTTGATTATTGCCAGAGGCAATGACCGAGGCAATGGTCAGAGGTTAATGACTTAGGCACATGGTAGTCAGTGGCTGGGCGGGTGTTAGAGCCCTGCACCTCCCTATCTTATGTGATTTCTTCCTGAACACCCACAAGCAAACATTTCATGTGTCCACTCTCACTGGTGTGCAACTTTGCTTTGCATTTCTTTTATTTAGATACAGAGTAAGGGCAACAAGATCAGTGTTAAAATGTGGGAATGTTTCCTATTTTGTTTTATTTTGTGGCATTTCTGTTGTGCAGAAGATTTGGGCATTGGTCTCTAAAAGATGAGGCATGGAGATCGTGGCCTGTGGTGCCCAGTCTTTAGCAAGACTCTGTGCGATTTTACACAAGTGTGGCAAGGATCTGATGGGATGATGCAATAAAGAATATTTTGTGTACCAATTTGATAAGCTCTTAACAATATGGTGCCTGACAGCCTCTCACTTAAAGAGAAGACGTCCCGTCAATCAGCGTGAAGCACGCTAACATCTCTGCTTCTGTGAAGTCCTTTATGCCTGCAAAGCAGCTTTCTTCTTTCCGACTCTAAGTGTCTTTAATATAATATGCCAACTGTGGCAATTGGAAGCATAATGAACAGTAAGTTGCTTTCTTAGTCTCAAGAACCTGTTATTCCCCTGACATCAGCAAGACTCTGGCTTCTGAGTGATGCGTTAGACATTTTTTCCAGCCCTCCATCCTCTGCTCTCTACCCAACTTGGAGCGCAGGGCACAAGCAAGTAGTGACCACCCAGGCCCTTGCCCGGAGCTGGGCACTGGGGCAGGTGCTTTCTGTTCACCCTCTTATTTCATCCTCATGATGATCTCGGAAGGGTGGTGGGTAAGGGCTGCGGTAGTGTCCCCAGGGTAGAGATCAGGAAACTGAATGTTATGGACTGAAATTACATCCTCCCCTAATTCTAATTCCCTGGACAAGTGCATTTGCTATTTCTGAGCTTTCCTTAACTCAGCTGCCACATGGGCAAAATAATGCTCTCCACCTTAAAGAGGTGATGTGAGGGACACCTTAGCTGTTCCCTGGAACCTGCGCAACTACCCACCCCGTTCTATCTGCCATGTTGGTGACTATGACTGTCGTTATCAAAGCCTGGGAATGGTGGGCTTGTCTGCAGCGAGCCCTGCTGCCTCCTGTCGGAGCCAGCAGGAAGAGTTAGCAGGATCAGTCTTCAGTTCCAATGCCAGCACCCACTGGCCTTGTGAGCCTGGGCCTCTGAGATTCTTGAGGTTCTAAGAACTCTCTTGAGTGTTAGGTTAGTGCTTACCGTACTGATGGGGCGATAAGACACGGATAGCGCTTTGTCCATTATAAAGCTGTATATAAATGTGAAGAATTACTGTTATGAGCAAGGATCATTTCCTCTGCTTTCTGCCAGTACCTTAAATGTACTGCCAAGAACCTTGCTCAGAGAGCTTGAGAGATGTGGATTGTGGAAGGAAGGAAAGACAAATGCTTGCTGTGATTATAATAGAACACAGAAGGCATCGTCTTAGGCAGAATTAATGAATATTGGGGGGAGGAGGAGAACAGGCTTCAAAGTCTTTCCCTTCTCTAGTCATTGCTAGAGAGTATCTCAGGGCAAGAAAGTAGTGACCAGCCAAACAGCTGCAGAGTGCTCCTAGCTTGTCCCGATAGAGCTGG
>CAUYQV010113411.1:0-18471 GCA_963574575.1 Galagoides demidoff
CCATCTTGTTGTTTGGCAGGCCTAGGCTGGGGATTTGAACCCACCACCTTAGGTGTACGTGGCTGGCGCCTTAGCCGATTGAGCCACAGGCGCTGAGCCCTTGAATAGTACTTTAATTTTGGTAGTCAGATCTGATGTCCTCTCTTTCATTCCTGACTTTGTTATTGTGACCTCTCTTTTTTTCTTGGTCAATCTAGATAAAGGTAGGTCGATGTTACCGATCTTTTCAGGGATGAACTGTTGGTTTCATTGAATTCCTCTTTTGTTCTTCCTTTTTCTATTTCATTGACTTCCACTTTATTCTTTATTTGATGTACATATTTTTAAATGTAATTTAATACATTCAGCTCTATCTTGTTTTTTCTCTGAAACTTGCCATAAATCTTTTCCCATCATTAAACATTCCTTAACACCCAGTTTTTGTAGGTGCTTAATAGAGCATCGGAGAATCTAATTTATTTAGCTATTGCCTTAGCATCAAACATCTGAATGGTTTCCTAGTTTCTCATCACTACAAACAATGCCTAGATGAACATCTTTATCCTTAATCCATATCTGATTCTTTACTTAGAGTGGTTTTCTCAGAAGCAGGTTTCCTGAGTCATCATGTGAACACTGATGCCTTTCTAGAAGGGATTTGCCAATCTGTGCTCTCACTGGCTGGTCTGAGGACATTTATTTGACTATGCTTTTATGACAGATGTTTGAGCATGAGTCCCTTTCCCAGTGCCTGTTGATTCCATGGTTCTCCAGGGTGAAGCCTGTGGTTATCTGCCCCAGCCCCTGCCAGTGGGGAGCTAGAAGCTGGTTCCTGGGGCCCTGGGAGCGACACGGTTCCCACAGGGCCAAGGGGGACCTGTGTCACTCATTTTGTTCAGTCCACACCGTCTGGCACCACACTGCACCACCAGTGTGATCTTTCCATAGCCAAAATGAGGTCAGTTCACCCCATCCTCAAAAGCTCTCCATTGTCGGGTGACACCTGTGGCTGGCCCCATATGCTGGAGGTGGCAGGTTCAAACCCAGTCCTGGCCAAAAAAAAAAAAAAAAAAAAAACTGCAAAAAAAAAAAAGAAAAAGCTCTCCATTGTCTACAAGCAGTCAAGTTCAAGCTCCTTAGCTTGGTGTTCCAAAACCTTCCATAAACTTCCCTAACTTATCTTTCAGCTTTGTTCTTTCTTTCTCACGTAGGCAAGGATGTGAGCAATCACTATGCGTTGTAACTGAACCAACCCAAGGGGTGTTTCTCTCTCCACAGCTCTGCCTCCCTGTTACTAGAACATGCAGACCCCACTGGCCACAAAGTTCTGCCTGCTTCCCAAGGTCCTCCAGAGGCTACTTGTTTAAGAGACGCCTTCTCTGACTCCTCTGACCAGGTGCCAGGGCCTTTGCACACAGTAGGTCATCATAAGTGTTCGTGGAATATGGAACTTGATTGTGTTAGCATCTCTGAAGTCAGGCCTGGGCCTGTGGCCAGCCTGGTCAATGGCATGGATGTCCTAAATACGGAGCTGGGCACTCTTTGCTGTCTGAGGGGGCCTGGAAGGAGGGACACAGGGGTGTAATTCACAGTGTGGGTGATAGAAGCCACTGTGGACCCCAGCTATGTACTCAGGGCAGGCTGCAGGCTGCTCCGTAAGACAAAGGCCTGAATTATGTGGAGTATCCTCAGAAACCAATGGTCCAAACAGTCCTGCATCTGGGACTTTGTTACAGGGGCAGGTTCCTTGTCCTAGCACCAGAGATCCTGACTCAGGCCCCCTATGACAAGGCCCAGAATTTGTATTTTCTTTCTTTTTTTTGAGGCAGAGGCAGAGTCTCACGATGTCGCCCTGGGTAGAGTGCCATGGCATCTCAGCTCATAACAACCTCAAACTCTTGGGCTTAAGCAACTCTCTTGCCTCAGCCTCCCAAGTAGCTGGGACTACAGGTGCCCACCACAATGCCTGGCTATTTTTGGGGTTGTAGTTGTCATTGTTTGGCAGGCCCGGGCTGGATTTGAACCTGCCACCTCCACTGTATGTGGCTGGTGCCCTTGCTGCTGAGCTACAGGTGCTGAGCCAGAATTTGTATTTTCAATGGCTGTCCCATTCCTACTTGGGAAGCCTCGGCTAGGGTCTCTAAGCACACCACAGCCTGTTTCCTAAGCTCTGGGGTCTGAATTTGATGAGCTAAGATAGAAGTTCTATGAAGGGTCTTTGTGCACAGACACTCTGAAACTCCCCAGTTAAATTTACTCCTTAGAAATTCTGCCCATTTTTCTTCCTTCTAAAAAGGGATCCAGTGATAGACTGAACAGGAGTCTCCCTGTCCCTTAGAGGTCATCAGGGCTGTGAGTAGCCCTCTTGCTCTGTGTGGGTCAGTGGCTGTGTGTGATGACTGTTCCACAGTGTCCCACTGAGCCCAAATGCCCAGCCTGGAAGTCCTACTCAGAAGTGGCCCCAGCAGATCTCCCAGGAGGCCCACTGAGCCACATGTAGCCCACAGGAGTGGATGGCCAACGGGTCTTATCTGACAGTGGACTGCGGTCTACTTAGCTCTGCAGGTAGAGAGTCTACCCAAGAGGGCCAAAGGCCTATCAGCCATCTCACTGAGCCTCAGTTTCCCCATTTGTTCGGGGGAGGACTCCACTGGTCTACCTCACAGGGTGTGCTAATGTGAGGGATGGTGACAACTCACAGGCTCCAGTCCAAGCCCTTCTGTAGGGCAAGCAAAGCCCAGGCCTGGCCCCCTGTCAGCTCAGGTAGTTAGCTGGGGGGTGGGGCCTCTAGCAAGAGGAGGCAGGAGAGGCAGGTGCTGCTCGGAGGTGGGCCCAGCCGAAACTGGAGCCCCACAGGGTGGGGCTGAGCAGCAGATGTACGGAATCCCGGAGCAGCTCCTCTGAGAAGCTGGGGATGGCGATGCCCATGCCCACAGGCCAGGGTCAATGCTGCTTAGGGCAGCATCCACCTTCCTCCTGCACCTGCAGAGGATCTAGCGGCCAATCTGGGACCACCAAGTTCAGGAAACACTTCAGAAAATCTACACTGGCCAGAAAGGAAGGTCAAAATGAGCCAGGACTCTGGCCATCCTTGTCTGCCTGAGCTAGAGATGGACACAAACTAGAATAAGGCTGGGTGCTGGGTGACGGCAGCTCGTCCATAGTGTCCATCTTACAGACAAGCAAAGGAGTGATAGAGGTGTGAGGTGATTAACTCGGTGTGGAACTCCAGACTCCCTGTTCCCAAGTCAGGAACCCATTCTCCTGTGCTGTTGCCTGAGGCTGAGGAATTCTGGCTCCCTGCCTGTCACCCAGTCCCTTTCGTCCAGACTTAGGCTGGCCTGGGAGGAGCCTCCTGGACGTTTTCCTCAAGACTCACCTGAGTGAGTTTCATCTGCCCAAGGAGGCTCAGTGGAGAGAGCCAGGAACAGGGTCGGTCCTGAGTCTCTCTCAGCTCTGCTCAGCCTGCATGAAGATGTGCAGGTGAGGGCTGTTGGCCTCTAGCTGGGAAAACAAACATCACGCACCTTGAGGCTTCTCGAAGCCATTGGTGTCAGCAGAAATGGGGTGGGAATTAATTTTTATCTCCTTTTTACAAGCCCGGGGAGAGCAGCTCATAAGGCCGCACAGACCAAGGGTTTGAACTCCAGGACAGAGTTCTAGAAAAGGGAGAAATCCCAAATGGTTGTAACCTTCAAGCTTGAGGGATGAGAAGAACAAGCAAACCCTCACATGTGGATTGCAATAAACAGTTTCTACGTGCTCTGTATCCAATTTTCATTTCTTAGTCACAACCGTTCTGTGGGGCAAGTTGGAATTCCCATTTTGCCGATGAACTGAAGCTTGGAGGAGCACGTGTCCTGAGTGGGGGCCACCTAGCTAGTAGTATGGGGAAAGACTTAAAGCCTGGCCCTGCCTGTCACCCCCTCTTTCCACCACCTCCTGTTGCTTTTGCTGGAGAGTAAGTAGGGACACAGCAACGCAGAGCCGAGAGCCGCATGCACCCTTCACTTTCACATTCAGGGAAACTGAGGCAAAGAGGGGCGGCCAAGAAACTGGCACAGAGGCCCCTGCCGGCCTTCAGCCTCTGAGCCCAACAGCTTTCCCTACCCTCAGCCCCTCCAGTTGTGTGCTCCTACCAGCCCCCAGACTCCAGCCCTGGCACTGAGAACATCGAGGTCTGCCTGCTGCCCTGGGCACCGGTGCACAGACAGAGGTGGCTGGGGTGGGGGGCAGGTGCACACAAAAGCTGCACAAAATGCCATTGTTTGGGACTTTTGGCTTTTTGCAAATCTTGAAATATCACCTTCTAATTGCTTAATTTTCTACATTCGTTCATTTTCTTTAGACTAGCCTGGGGCTCTCCAGCCTTGTATTAGAGAACTTCTTACTTTTTAATAGTAATACTTAGCATTTATGTAGCCCATTTCATGTTCAAAGTACTTTGCAGAGTTCGCTAATTAATCAGACGCTAACAGCCACTCTGGGCAGGTTTGACCAAGTTCTCAGGCTCCTAATTGTGAGGCGGGAGTTCTCCCTACTGCCGACCCCTGGTTCCCTCAAGGAACCTCCATTTCTGCAAGTCACCAAGGTTCTGGGCCATTTGTCACTGCTTGCCCCTGGATGCAGGTCCATGCCCAGGGCTGGGGGACATGGAGCACAGGCAGACGTGCCATCCCTGGGAACCCCGCAGCAGTGAGGAAGGAGACCGTGGGCTGGGCTGATTGATGTCCCAGTGCAAAGAAGCCTGGGGACAGGGGTCATGGGAGACAGTGACCTCTGGCCTTACAGGAATATAGGAGGAGGGGATTCAAGGAGCATAAAGGAGCCCTCTCGGTGGGCTGGGGAGGCAGGAAGGGCTTTCCAGGCATAGGGCATAGCCTGTGCTCAGAGGTGGCATCGAGAGGCAGGAATACGGTGATGAAAGGACAAGAGGAGGAGAGATGGCCGCAGAGGCCAGGCCAGGCTGTGGGGGACAATAGGGCTGTCCAGGAGCCATGTCTCTCAGAGGGGCTCTCAGGGTGGTCCGACACAATCCAGGTAAATGTGGAGGTGGCAGGGGCGGGACACAAAGTGGAGAGGTCTGAACTAGGGCAGCTGGAAAAAAGGCCAGATCCATGAGTGTGGGGGGTGATGGGACTGGGGGCGACACTCGGTATATAGCCATGGGGTGGCCTGAGATTCCCACTGGGTGTTGCGAGTCCGTGGGATGGGCCGGGGCACATGCATCCTGCAGACTCCCTCCTGATGAAGCTGCGGGAGAGATGTGAGGCATTCACTGAACTCCTAGCCATGGACTCACAGGCCTAGAGCCTGTGTGGGGTTAGGAGAGCAGATCTGGAAAGAGCAAGACTTAGAATCCCTGGGGTCCACATGGCATTCCGGTCCTATGAGTGTCTGAGCTTGTCTCTGGGGACATCGATATTTAAGGGGGTGGGTTGAGGCTAGCTTGGTTGTGTGGAACATGCTAGGAGAGCAGGGGTTGGGCATGGTGGGGGTGGAAGGGCCACAGAGGAGGTTGCAGAGGTGGGGAGAAGCTTGGGTATGGCTATGTCCACAGCAGGAGGCCTGCAAAGGGAAAATGGCTGGCCAAAGGGGTAGGTGCCTGAGGAGCACAGCAGGGGTGCCCACCTCCCACTATGCTGGGGGCATGAGGCTGCAGATCAGGGTGGGTGGGCTGGCTAGTGGGAGTTGAGGAAGTTCTCACCTGTGGGTGATGAAGGAGCCAGGTCTTTCTATGTGGCAGAAGGATCTAGAAGCCAGCATCAGATGCCCTGCGACTGCCCTGGGTCTGCCCAGGCCTTTCCCTGCAGGTGGGGAGGAGCCCGTGCTGCCAGGGAGGGAGGACAGGCTTGGGGTATCCATCTCACAGGCTGATTGCACCCGTGGAAGGCCCCAGGGCTCCTCCCACCTCCTTCTGGGGTGCCAAAGCCCCTATGGCACCCAGCCTATAGCAGGCGTTCTAGAGGGCAGGGGCTCAGCTGTTTTGTTGAGTGAGGAGACCCTCAGGCCTTCCTCCCAGGCAGCCATGGGAATGGGGCTAAGGACAGGTAATGGAACTGCCCTAGTTCCTGGTTCCCTACCCAACCTCCAGTGAGAAAGTCAGAGAAAGCTTGAGACACCAAGTCTAGGGCCCAGAAGCAGCCTCAGGGCATCAGGTCTCACTTCCCGCTGGCCAACCTGAAGCTTCCAGTCTGAAAAGACCAGGGGACACCAGGAAAGCATCAGGTTGGGTAGAAGAGCAGGCCCCGGGGGCCAGGCTGATCCCCTGCAGCTTGGCCTCACCCTGCAGCATCTCCCATCTTACCGTAAGGGACCTCGGGGTCCTGCCCATGCACTGGATCTGCTGTCAGCAGAGAGGGGCAGAATGGAGTCTGGGAAGACCAGGACGGCAGACTACAGGGACTAGAGCACACACAGGAGAAAGGGACAAGGGTAGGGCGGGTGTCCCCGTGTCTCTGTGTGGCTGTCATAGACACAGAAGCAAAGCTGGGGAGGGAGGAGGCGTTGGCTCTGGGGTCTGGGCCTCTGCCAGGTGCGTGAGGACTCCAGACGTTGCTGCCCTGGAGGGTGGGAAGAGCCACGCCAAGTTTAGTCTCCACTCAGGGTTCTGAGTAATGGGGTGCTCACTGTGCAGGCCCAGCTCCCTCTAGGCTCCTGAGTCCCCAGGGCTGGGAAGGAGAGGAAAGTTAATTGAACATCTAATAGGTAACAGGTCCCGTGCCAAATAATAATAACTTTTGGTGAGCCTTGTGCTTGGCACTGTCCTAAATCCTACACATGAATTGTCTCATTTCAGGATCACTGCAACCCTGTGAGGGAGATGCCTCTGGTGCTTCCCCCCTTTACAAAAGGGGAAACTGAGGCATGCTGAAGTTACGTGATGGGCCCCAGGCTGCAGCACCAGGATTTGAAACTGACAGTGGAGCACCCTCATGCCATCCCTGCACTTAGGGTCCTACTGTCCACATTGCCTATGGGGACACGGAGGCTCAGAACACCAGAGGATGTACCCAAGGTGCCATGTTAGTAAAGCAGGGGGCCAGACCTATGCCCAGCCTGTTTGAGCTCCAGCCCTGCACATTCTCCCTGAACTTCACCCATGCCCTCCATATCAGCCCAGGCCAGGGAGCAATTGGGTGGCCCGAAGGAAGGCCAGTCCTGCACACACCTGTGCATGAGGGGTCTTCACCTACAGGGACGAGCCAGCCAATTGTTGGACAGATACTAGAGAGACCTTTGGTTTGAGGCCCCATCTATTTGCAGAGTCCTGAGGGCCAGGGCGCAACCCCTCTGACTGCTGGTGCAGAAGCAGTTCTGCCCTATTGTAATGACCAGTGTCACTGGGACGCTCCAGCCACAAACTGCCTGGTCACCCTCCCGAGTCTGTCCCATGTTTTGTGTCCCACTGCCTGGAGCAGCCAGGAACTCCGTCTACACCACTCAGTGTGGGTGACCTCAGCAGCTCCTGGGGAACGCCAGCTTCTGCCTTGAGACCAGGGGCGCTCCTCACTCCATCCTTCACTACCTTCTTCCGGGCCTGGCCGTGCTGTCTGGGTTCCTGGCTGTGCTTGAGGTCTGAATATGGTGCTTCTCATTTGCATGTTAAGGGACCCTGACACAGTGGCTTAACCCAGTAACCTAAATGGGTTTGCCAAACAAATCAGAACACTAAGTTTCATCACGGGAAAGTCCCTTAGACTTTATCCAATCCAGTGAGCCAGCCCTTGCTTGAATACCTCCCATGACAGGGACCTCACTACATTTCCAGCCAGCCTCTTCCACATCTCAACACAGATCTTGCTAGAAGTTTTTAAATCTGCCTTTAGCCATGTATGCTGGTACCCACAGCAACTATTACCCTTTTCCACAGAACATTTCAAGTACTAGAAAGCAGGACTCCCATGGGCTGACCAAAACAGTTGTTTCCCCCTTGCATGGTGCAGGGCCAACATCCACTGCCGTCCCATCCACCAAGTGTCATCCAGCCCTGGGCTCTAGTCTACAGCACTCCTGGCCTCTCAGCTCGCTCTCAGTTCCATCTGTGTTCTCCCAGACTCTCTTCAAGACCAAAAATATCTATTTTAGTTAGTAGAGTTTGCCAAAAAGTTGATTAAGGTGACTTCACCCTGGAGACCTTAGCTGGTAGGGGAGTTGGTGCGGCCTGAGAGGGTGCATGGTCAAGATCCTGAGGACCCAGGTGATACCATCTGCTGGCCGTGTGGTCTTTGGGGGCAGATCTGGGGTGCCTAGCTAAGGACACCCCACTTGCCGAGCTGTGTACCCTGGTGGGAGGCTGCATCTTCCCAGAGACACTTTCTTTTTTTTTTTTGAGACAGAGTCTCACTATATACTATGTTGCCCTCGGTAGAGTGCCTTGGCATCATAGCTCACAACAACCTCCAACTCTTGGGCTTAAGCGATTCTCTTGCCTCAGCCTCCTGAGTAGTTGGGACTACAGGCTCCCCCCAGAATGCCTGGCTATTTTTTGTTGCAGTTGTCATTGTT
This sequence comes from Galagoides demidoff, assembly GCA_963574575.1. NCBI lineage: Eukaryota > Metazoa > Chordata > Mammalia > Primates > Galagidae > Galagoides > Galagoides demidoff. The sequence continues at coordinate 8,488 of CAUYQV010113411.1, forward strand.
GATTAGCAGTCCCAGGCTGGGTTTGAACCCGCCAGCCTCGGTGTGTGTGGCTGGTGCCATAACCACTGGGCTGCGGGTGCCTAGCCAGAGAGGCACCTTCTGACTCCCATGTAAGAGCTAGATCTAGCCTTGGATGGGGGAGTTGGATCACCTCCCTGAAGGATAGAAACGCTGGGAGTACCAAGGAGGGGCCAGAGATATTTGAATGCATGGAGATGCCCATCCTACTGGGCTGCTGTGGGGCATCCCCCGACACACACCCGGCACCTCCTTAATAGGTGCTCAGTAATGGGCCATCTCCTTACTTCACATCCTTCTCTTTCATAGGACAAAGAAAACCAAAAACCTCCTGTGTGTTTGCCCTTACCCTTCCTCGATCACAGCAGCCCTGGGTCTGTCTAGCCCTTCTTCTCTGCACCATGCCGTGTGCCAGGAAGCATTCCTCAGCCCGCCTGGTCCAAGGTTAAGCTAAAGCATGGCTCTGCTTGCAGGCTGAGGAGTGGCATGGTGGGCCTGCCCGACCTGCCCAGCTGTCTTGGCTGTGGGCTGGGGAAGGACAGTGCTGCCTCATGCGCCTCTCCTGCAGCGGAGGTGATTAGACACTGTGACCTAATCACAGGTGATTAGAGGAGGAAGGCTGGCTGCCCTGCCTCTCATCTGCTGCAGCAGGCCTGTTACATCACGGCCCACACACCCAGCTGCCTGTCACCCACCCAACAACGCCCCCGGCCCAGCCCCCTGCCAGTGATACATCATGACTAACTCAGTGCTGCCTCTTCCAAGCAGCTGGTAGGCCCTGTCTTGCTGTGGCACCTTAGGCTCCTGCTCCTACCAGGATCTTTATGGGGAGTGTGGCGTGTATAGCCTCACTGTGTCCAAGGCGAAGAGGCCCACAGTGCTCAGCGTCAGACCTGTGAGCTCTGTGCTGCCCTTCCCACTGGGCTTTGCTGACTAGCCACCAGGGGTGCAGGGGTCAGCCTTGAGTTGTCATTGGTTTAAACAATGCCAGTGTCCTACGCAGGGGCCAGGTGTCTGCTGAGTAGGTGAGACTTTAGACATGTTTCCTAGCCTCCCTGAGCCTTGGTTTTTGCAGCTGTGAAATGGAGATGTTGATGGCACCTACTTCTCAGTGTTTTAAGATAAATGAGGCTGGGCCCAGGGGCTCATGCCTGTAATCCTAGCACTCTGGGAGGCCGAGATGGGTGGATTGCTTGAGCTTAGGAGTTCAAGACCAGCCTGAGCAAGAGCGAGACCTTATCTCTACTAAAAATGAAAAATAAATATTCAGATCACCCTATGGAGTATATTGATCAAGAAGATATTCTGTGGGGTGGGGGGATTGGGGTGCTCTCACTTAATGGGCACAACATAAGGGTATGGGGCACAGGCTCTGGGGTGCAGGACACAACTGCAGGGGGACTTTACCTAGCAAACACAAACATTATAACTAGTTGTTTGTACCCTCACATTAACCTGAAATAAAAAACAAAAAAGAAGATATTCTATCAGGTGGAGCCCTGGGCTAAAACACCAGCTCCGTCAGCGTTCAGAATCTCAGCTGCAGAATCTGTAAAGTCTGACTAAGTCTCTCAAGCTTCCCAACAGCTAAATAAGGCAACACATAGAAATAACACTGTAATAGTGCATGTAAATATCAACAAATAACACCTGTTGAAATTATTTTAAAAATAAAATAATCGAGTTGGAGGCAATGGCTGACTAGGGGGAAGGATGAAACGAAACGGTAAAATGGTGATAAATGTCAAAGCTCAGTAGAGGGTACGGGGCCTCGTGACACTATTACACTTTATTTTGTTTATGTTTACTGTTTACTTTGTACATGTTTGAAATTTTTCATAAAATGATTAAATAAAAGTCACAGTGTGTGAGTCAGGCATCAACTGAGGGAAAGAGGGACACTGCCCAACTTAATGGACAAAAACCACACAAACAGATCACTTCTTGGAGACGAACCCCAAAGAGGGATCTATGAGAGAAGAGAATGTCTGTGTTGGTCTGAAACCAAGTTCAAGGCAGACAAACGTAGTAAGAGGAGGGGCATTGCTGCAATGGGACAGCTGAGCAGGGTGGGGCCCAAGTGGCTCTGGACATAAGAGGCCAAGTGAGGCCCTAGGTGGCAGGTGGCAGGTGGTAGCTAAGGCTGGTCTGCACAGCTAAGCCTTTGTCTGGATGCCGAAGAAGAGCCCCAGGAGGCTCAAACAGAGGAGAGAATGGCTGGCAGTCAAGCCTGTGTTTTAGGAAGTTCATTCCATAGCTGTGAGGTGAAGATCTGAGCCTGCCAAGAATGAAGTGGGAAGCTGCTGAGGGGGCAAGGCCTGAGCCGGGCTGGGCAGGGTGGGTGCCCAGGTAAGATTTAGGAAGCAAAATCATCAGGACTAGGGTTTGATCAGATGGAGGCGGGACAGGACTGTGGACTGTCTCCCTGATTTCCCACTAGGATGATTTGCAGAATCTGAATCAGAGGAGGACATGGATTTAATAGGATGGCTCCCCATGGCTGGACTTGGCTGAAAGTGAAGCTCTGAGAGACCTTTCCAGGAGGCTGATGCTTCTGATATTTAAAGTTCAGCCACAGTGGGAAAGGGAGGCGTGGTCAGGAGTGTGGAGGTGATGGCTGGGGAATAATTTGGCCACCCATGAGGAATCTTGATTGTGCGGAGGGCAGGGATCAAGTCAAGTGCACCTCAGCACAGTGGGAGAGTGGAGCAAGAGGACAGAGCCCCTCCTCAAAAGGGGGGCAGGAGGTGGGCATGGAGCAGAAGGGCCGAGGAAAACGTGCCTTTGCTCAGCAGATTTGGCGACTTAGCCGTCACTGGGGACTTCTGCAGAGGTGCAGCCAGCAGAGGACATTATTTAGGGTGGGGTGAGTTTCCAGGCAGAGAGAAAGAGCCAGTAAGAAAATGAATGAATATACAGGAAAGAGAGAAGCCAGCGGCTGGGCTCTGAGCAGGGACTGGAGGGTGAGGCTGAAGCGAGTCTGGGTGGCTTTACGTGATGACAGAACAAGGATCTGTCTCAGCATCCTCGTGTTAGGTCTTACAGTGCTGGATGAGGGGGCTGGGTCAGGTAGCTGCCTCAGAGTGTCCAGGTGGCTGGACAGAAGCAAGCTAAGGTTCACAAGATTGATAGTATCAAGCATCGGTGAGGTTGTAGAGCAACTGGAACTCAGCCACTATGGTGGGAGTGTGAAAAGGTACCACCACTTTGGAAAATAGTAAAGTTAAATAAACATCTGCCCGGTGATCCAGCCATTCTGTTCCCAGATATTTACCCAAAACACGTGAAAGCATGTGTCCCTACAAAGGCTTGAATGGGAAGGTTCCTAGCAGCTTTCTTTGTATCACCCTACACGAGAAACAACCCAAATGTCCATCGCCAGATGAATGGATAAAGAAATTGTGGTCTACCATACAAAAGGATAATACTTTCTACCTCAGTGACCAGCAGGTGGCAAGAAGTAAAGCAATGGAAAGGAGAAGGAGGGGAGGGAGAGAGAAATGAGCTATTAATACGTCCGACAACGTGGACACATCTCGGAATCATCATGCTGAGTGAAAGCAGCCCGGTAAAAGGACGGCATGTGGTATGATTCCGTTTGTATGACATCCTGGAAAATGCAAACTGATCTGCCGTGCCAAGAAGCAGAGCCGTGGTTGCCTGGGATGGAACTGAAGAGACCTGAAGTCCGGGAGGGTGATGGGAACGTCCGGTGTCGTCAGCACAGTGACTGTGTCGTGTGGCAGGCTTCACACTGAGCAGCTTGAACATGTAAGTCCTACCTCAACACCGACCGGAAAGGCAACCAGTGTTGCCTCAAAACTCCCAGCACCTCTCACTGTCGAGGGGTAGGGAGTGGACTTCCCAGACCTTCCTGGGCCCACTCAGACACCCGGCTCCTCAGCCCCACCAGGGGCATCCCAGATTCTTCAAATCCAGCTCTTCCAAACCCCAGGACTAAGTCCTAGCATTAACCACCTCTAGGATGTCCTGCTCCATGACCCAGCCCCTCCACGCCATGCTGGAGGCAAAATTTCTGCCAGTCTATCGGACAAGGTCACTGCCTCTGGCCTGGCATCCACTTGGGTTCATCTTGAAGTCTCAGTGGACCAACCCCAAGGCTCTTAGCTTTCAATGGGTCAAATCCAGCCTGAGGTCTACTCCCTACAGTCACTGAGGCCCCCACGTGCCATGGAGTATGGGAGGGAGGAAGGGGACCTGGGGTAGGAGGTCATCCCTCTGTCACACTCCTGGGCCAGACCCGGCCTCAGGGGCGGCAGTGGATGTTGTCTAACTCTGTGCCCTGGAGGAAATGGGTCTCAGGAGGGAGGCAATACCATCTGTCCATATTCTATACCCAGCCCATGGCAGGTACGAGGGAACCCTGTTAACTGTGTGGCTGATGTGGGACGAGCAGTGGGTGCAAGTGTTGTGAAGCGCCCCACTGTGGCCAGTCCCCTCACTGGCCCCATCTACAAGGCTCCATGGCCCAGATGTTCCTGCAATTTGGCTGCCCCTGTCTAAGATTTCTGTCCCTTGGAAACTGCTGCTCAGCCTCGGGGTGGGACTGATCCAGATGACCTCAGCCCTGGCCTCCCATACTGGCTTCAGAAGGCATTTCTATGACCCACGAGCTGTATAGGTAGGCCCAGCTCATGGGCTTTCCATCCATCAGCTGGACGTCAATAAGCCAGGCCTAGAAAAGGCCCCATCCTTCTGCAGATACTCCACCCTCCTGTTCTGACCATAGGGGACACCTGCATGACCAAGGCCAGGGCAAAAGACCTGGGTTCTGGTCCCAGCTCCACCAATCTTGAGTTGGTATTCAGAGGCCAGAATACCAACACGAGTGAGAACAGCCCTGCGAAAACACCTCTGTATTCCTGTTTCCTCATAAGTGAAATGGGCACAAACACGTTAGGTCATTACTGAGCTCAGGCATGGCCACACGCATGGAAGTCCTTGGCACGTGGTGATAAGACATCAATTGTATGTAATGAAAAGTGATTCTTCCTGGACAGCACCGGGTATTCTGTGCTTCCTCCTCCTCTCATGGAAATCCCAGTGTGTCAAGAGTCAGTCTTTGCAATTTTAACTGTGGCAACCTGAAATCTGTGAGGAGCTCAGCTCCAACACTGGGGCCTGGCTTGCAATGTGCGTGCTCCAGAGACAGCTCGTGTCCAGGACACGATCCCACATTCTGCAAAAGCAAACCCTCAGCTTTGCCAGTTCCCTGGATGTTTTATGGGTGAGTCAATGGGACAGTTTATAAATGCTGTTGAGTAATCGTCCTCTCTGGGGTTTTCCCTCTCTCCAGGATGTGGCCCGTAGAAAGCCTGCCGCCTCGGGTTGAGCCTGGTCCCAGCGTCATTGCCCAAGTTGTGCAAAGAGCCAGCGCCAAGGAGAGCAAACAAAGGGCAGGGCAGCTGAGACAGATGTTTCCGGGGTGCGGTGATGCAGGCCCAGCGCAAGAGGCATCAAAGCTTCAGAAACCGTGACTGGTGGTCCCCACCCAGGGGCTGTGCTCTCCTGGGGCCACTACTCACATTGTGTTATTGTCATATGGGTATGGAGGTGTCAGCACAGGGGAGAGGCAGGCTGTCTTCTAATTGACAGGGTCATTTCCAGGGATGTGACATCTGCTTCCCTGTGTTTAAAGGCTCACCACCTTGAAGGTGGCGCAAGACTTGGGGCCTAGGAGGATAGTTCCTTACTGGTTGGATCAAAAACATTTACTAAGCACCTAATGTATGACAGTGAGTGGGTCTCTGAACCCATCATAAGGTAGTGTTTTAGGGTCACATAGGACTTTTATAGGTATCTGGTCTAATCCTGCCTTCTGAACCCTATGCATGGAAAATCTCTCTAGCAATTCTGTCGGGCAGTAGTTCAGCCTCTGCTGTTAAATGCTTTCAATGACGGGGCACTTGAAGTAGATGGTACTATATTGAAGCAGCTCACACTGATAGATTTTTTTACTTTGAAGAGGGATGTTCCATCTCCTGAAGGGTTTCTTGGTCTCAGGCTGGACCTGCAGAGCTGCGGGCTCCTCACGTACCAACCAACCATCTGGGTGTTTAAACACAAACCCAGCTGCCACTTCTCCCTCTCACTCTCTTTGTTGTTAACTGAGATAAAATTCACATGCTATAAAATTATTCTTATAGGCTTGGCAGCCGTGGCACAGTGGTTATTATGGCACCAGCCATGTACACTGAGGCTGGCGGATTTGAACCCAGCCCAGGCCAGTTAAACAACGATGACAACTGCAACAAAAAATAGCCAGGCATTGTGGCGAGTGCTTGTCATCCCAGCCACTTGGGAGGCTGAGGCAAGAGAATCATGTACGCCCAAGAGTTGGCGGTTGCTGTGAGCTGTGACGCCAGAGCACTCTACTGAGGGTGACATAGTGAGACTCTGTCTCAAAAAAAAAAAAATTATTCTTATAGTGTGTCAATTTATAGGGTTTTAGTAGAGGCTATACAACCACCACTACTATTTAATTTGTCATCACCCTCAAGAGAAACTCCATACCCATTTGCAGGCACTGCCCTTCCCCTGCCCCCAGGCTCCGGAAGCCACAATCTACTTTCTGTTGTGTGACGCGGACATTTCACGTAAGTGTCATCACACAGTACACAGCTTCACTCGAACGGTTTCTTTCACTTAGCATGATGTATTCAAGGTTCATCCCTGTCACAGCAAGTACAGTGAACACAGCCCGAATATTCATCAGCTGATGAATAGACTTTAAAATGTGAGATGCCAAATAATATTTCATTAGATTGGCACCTCACATTTTGAAATCTATTCATCAGATAGTGAACATTTGATTGTGTTCCCTTTTTGGCTATTATGACTAATACTGCTATGGACATTTGCACGCTTGTTTTTGTGTGAATGTGTTTTCGGTTCTCTTGGGTATATACCTAAGAATGGGCTTTCTAGCTGATGCGGGAACTGTGTTTATGTGTTTGAGGTGCTGCCAAACTGTTTCCCAAAGTGGCTGCACCATTTCTCACCTCCACCAGCGACGTATGACGTTCCCATTTCCCCAAATCCTCTCCAGTACTCCTCATTGTCGCTTGGTCTATGGCCATCCTCTTATGAGGCCCTCATACTTGTGGGTGTGGAATAGTATCTCATTGTGGTTTTGATTTTTTTTTCTACTAATTTTTTTAATTTCAGATTAATATAGGGGCACATATGATTAGCTTATATTGTTTGCATTTGTTAGGAAAAGTCCGAGTTGTGTTTGAGTCCTTCACCCAGGAGGTGCCATAGACCCCTACATTGTGCCCATTAGATGGGAGCTTACTGAGTCCCTTGCTCTGCTTCCCCATGACCCCCCACTTGAATTTAATTTTCTTTTTCCTCTTGTGCAGGCCTCTAGTTATTCATCTATTAGTTTCAAATTAGTATTGACTACATGCAATGCTTGTTTTTCCATTCTGAAGATACTTTGCTAAGGAGAAGGTTCTTCAGTCCCATCCAGGTAGACACGAGAGATGTAAAGTTTCCGTCTTTTTTTATGGCTGAATACTGTGGTTTTAATTTGTATTTCCCTATTTACTAATAATAGTAAATGTCTTTTCAGGTGCTTATTGGCCACTTGTATATCTTCTTTGGAGACTTGTCTATTCAAATCATTTGCCAATTTTTAAAATTGGATAACGTTTTTTTATTGCTGAGCAGTAGGAGTTCTTTATATACGCCAGTTACTAGACCCTTACAAACCGTATGATTTACAAGCATTTTCTCTCATTCTTTGGATTGTCATTTCACCTTCTTGAGAGTGACACTATTATCAAAATTTAAAGTCATAAAGTTTAATTTTTTTCTTTGTTTCTTATTTTGGTGTTACATTTAACAAGCTATTCCTTAATCCAAGAGCACAAAGATTCATATCTAAGAGTTTTCTTCTAAGACTTTTGTAGTTACAGCTCTAACATTTAAAAATCTTGGATCCAGGGAGGGTGATTGGTGGGATCACCTCTATGGTTTATCTTACAAGGATACAAGTGAATCTTTCTAAAATTAGAATATAAATGTCTTAACACAATAACTAAGAAAATGACATGAAGGCTATGTTAACCAGTTTGATGAAAATATATCTCAAATTGTATATGAAAACACCATACTGTACCCCATGATTGCATTAATGTACACAGCTATGATTTAATTAAAAGAATGAAAAATAAAAATCTTGGATCCATTCTGAGATTTTTTTTTTTTTTAGATGATGTTAGGCAGGGGTCCAGCTTCATTCTTCTGTGTATGGCTATCCAGTTATCTCAACAGCATTTTTTAAAGACTGTTCTTTCCCTCATTAAATCATTTTGGCACCTTTGTTGAAAATCAATTGTTCATACATGTCTGAGTCTATTTCTGGACGCTCAATTCCACTCCATTGATCTATGTGTCACCACACTGTCTTGATTACAGTTGCTTTATAGGAAGTTTTCAAATTGGAAGTTGTGAGTCCTTCATTCTTCTCTATCAATATTGTGTGGGTTACTTGGGTCCCTTGAATTTCCATATGAATTTTAGAATCAGATTGGTCATTACCTATTTTAAAAAAATTCTTGTTTTGGTAGAGATTATGTTGAATCAATAGATCAATTTGAGAAGTAATACTGTCTTAGAAACATTCTAAGGCTTTCCCTTCCAGCCTAAACAACTGCAGTCCTCGAGGGTTATATGTAGGACATGGGGACAAACATGCTCTCTTTGTCCGCATTCCTCTTAACAGTGTGGAGCCAAGAACTCCTGTGCGTAGGGCTCTGAGTCTGGCCTGGATGATGGGGGAGGTGGGCTTCCCATCTAGGGGTCCCCATGCCTAGGGCATCACACTGAACTCCACAACATCTCTGCTCCTGGCTTTAGTTGGCAGATTCTGTATTTCCCTGCAAGACCCTGTCATCAACCTATCTGAGGCAGTGCCCATGGTGCAGCCAGCTCTGTGCCTCCAGACAGCACCTCTGAGACTTCTATTAATGTTTGCAGAACAAGGCAGAGTCCTTGTTCTGAACCTGGACAACTATTAATTCCACCTAAGAGTACACTTGGGGCTGCTTCATGACTCTGCAGATCCTATTGCAGGGCCTGTGAATTTAAATCCCTCTCTCTTTGGAAACCTAGTGTTCTGGGAATTATTGGGAATTTTGTCCAGCACTTTCTTATTCCATAACCAGCTTCAAACTGGATGACTCGGGATGCTGGGCTCTTACTTGGGTGTTGACTTGGGGGTATTGTTCACATTACAAATACCTGGAAGTTCAGAGAGGGGACACTTCAGATATGATAAATAATAATACTGTCATCATCTCCTGGGGAATAACCTTTTAAATTAAATGTTTGGTTTGGATGGTGTCTTCCAAAGCCTGCAGGCAACTCGTAGTACTTTCAGATAGGAGTTCCAAATAGTGAGAACCATGACTCAGTCACAGGAGAGACTCCGGAGAATATCAAGAGTGCTATTTCTGAGACACCGTATCACTGGAGACAGAAGTACTGCAGGGTCCCAGTGAATGTGCCTCCCTGGGGGAAGAAGTCTGTAAATGCAAAAATTCTGCCCATGTCCCCTTACTGGAGGTTCTCACTGAGGCCACCTAGGAATCCCAGTTGGCTGAGTGCCAGCTCCCCATTGCGTATCTGGCTGCTACTGTGGGTATATCACATTCTCTTTTAATGGATACAGAAGTGAGAGTGTTTCCTTCCCTTAGGGGACTTCACTCATTCACCGGAAGTTCCAAAGCAGGTGCAGTCAGCACCAGCTGGTACTGGTCCTATGTTCAGGGGTCTTCTTTCTTTCTCAGAGCAGGCACTATAGAAATCTGATATTTAAAAACTGTGTGAATCTGGTCTCTAATGTCTATTTAAGGCATTTGGACTAGAAGCCATGTCTATGACCAAGCTCTAAAATAAAAGAAAATGTAATAACAGCCTAAGAATATGGGGAGAGGG
>CAUYQV010113419.1:0-21111 GCA_963574575.1 Galagoides demidoff
GGCGATGGAGCTGTTTTCTAGCTGCATCTCGGCACAGATGCGGCATCATCTCTCTGAAACCACTATCGCTTACACCTCTGGGACCTGGAGCTTGAATTACTGCTCTGCTTGGAGTTAACCACAAAGACTGGCTTCAAAGACGAGGGTTTAAGGTTTATCCCATTCACAGCAGTGGCGGGCAAGGATGCAGAGGACAGTGAGTCACCCTCAGCCTTTTGTGGGCACCCAGCGTAGCTGGCACTTCACATCTGACAGTGCTCAGCTCTGAGATGAAGGGACATCAAGTGCTCCCTTAGTTAATTACAGGAAGCTTGGAACCGACTCTATAATACTCGGGAGGCAGTGCACACACAGCCTCTGCTTCTTCCCATTGCCTATTCACTAGGGTGCATAAAGTTTTCCTTGTCCTGAACCCCCAGGAGAACTAAAGAATGTCCTGCTTCTCCATTCACTGGTGTTGGTTAGGATCGTGGGTCTTTCACTTGTCTAGGTGTTACAGTGGGGAACGCTTTATAGGTGACATTTGTATCTCTCCAATCTCCCTCCTCCCCTACCTCACACATCTAAGAGCCATGCTCAGTGCACATTCATACATTCATCCATTTGGACGTGTCCTCTCTTCATTACCACCATGACCGTCACTCATCCAGACTAACCGCATTCCTCTTGGCACAGCTCTCTGCTTCCATTCTCAACTCTCTTTGACTCTCCATGCTAGTGAGAACATTTTGCACTACAGATACAGAAACTCACTTTAAAGTATGTTAGCAAAACAAAATTGAGCAGAGAGAATTCACTAATCAAAAAGTGGTAATAAGAGAGTTGGCTTTGAGCACACCTGGAAACAGGGGCTTAAATTACACCATTAGGATTTTGTCTCCATGTCCACCCTCAGCTCTGCTTTCTTCAGCATTGCCTGGGCAATCTTGTTTATAATATCAGACTGTTTTATAATTGTGATTATGTTTTTTTTTATTCCAGACTTTGAGCAACGTCAAGACAGATCATTTCTTAATTGTCTTTATTTTCTCCTTTACACCCTGTACTGAAGCTCCTAGCTAATGCCTGAATAGACACATGTTAATGGACTGAATACAGGCATGAAATAAAGTCTCAGATTTTTATATTAAGAGGTTATTGGAAGTACGATGTTTGCAGCCAAATGAATCTAGTTTCCAAAAAAATAATTTGTGCTGAGGGACCTTATCTCATAATATAGCTCAACGGAGTGGCAAAAATATGTTGGCACAGTAATTTATTTGCAATGTTAAAGACATTCTGTGGTTTGGGGGCATTTCCAAACGGTGAAGTGAAACATTATATAACAATCCAAAGGATTAGAGGACTGAATAATGCAATATATTAAAAGTATTTCCTTCTGGGACTTGGCTGCCATCCAGTACTCTATATTTCCACCTACTTATATGTGAACAGTTGCTTCAGGACTCACACATTTTAGATAAACTCTGGTGTATTGTAATATATGTTCATGCAATAATATGCTTGAAATAACATTAATCTCTTTCACGAAGTTTTCCTCTTATGAGTAGCATGAAATGGCTCTTAGAGAACATGAGACAACTATTTTAGCAAGAATTTATCTGTTATGATCAAGCACATCCAGAAACTTTACTTTGTGGACTCTTTCTCAGAGCAAGGCCACCACTGACCCCCTCAAGTCTTTACTGAAGAGATGATTAGTTTCATCAAGGGAAGGGCACAAAGGGCACAGAATTCTAGGAGACATTAGTCACATACAACAAAATGTAATCACATGGAGTTCACTTGTGTTTACTCGGTTTTGGTGTCTATAGTGAGGACTGAATTAGAGCTTTGGTTCAAACAGCAACACCTACTACAAAAATGCTCTTGTGGGTACCGCTACACCAAACATAAACACGAGCTCAGGTGTATACACAAGGTGTGTGCCTTCTTGCAAAAGACCACACATAAGGGCCTTTTGTGTTGTAATGAAGTGCAAAGTTATGAAAATGCCATGGGAATAGACAAAGCTGCCGATTTCATTTTTATGGGTTACATAACCATGAGTGTGGAAAATAACTTCTTTATCAGTAAATAATGCTGACTCATTGGGCAAGAACTAAAGGTCAAATTCTCATACGCAGATTCAAGCCAGGGAAAATTACATTTTTCTTAGGGTAAAGACATGGTCTTTGTCAACATATGCTGTAGAAAGTTATGTGCCCATTTGTGAATTTTATTTAACATATTCAATTATCCATCAAGATAGTAGTAGTATTGAGGGATATATGAGATTCACCTAATAGTGTCATCTATTAGAAAGGTCACAGTTCAGGAATACTCCTTTTGACAGAATTATTCTTTTTTATATATACATATGAATGTATATGTATACACGCACACACACAATCTATTCTAAACAAATAGGTTTATGTTTCCCAGAGTTTTTATTGTATGTCTTAAGGCTGGAAGTGCCTTAGAAATCATGTAATTTTACTGTTTAATTTTTCAATTTAAGGGAGTAGTAAAGAAATATTCATTAGTTATTACAAGCTACTTATAAAAATACTACACACCAATTATTTGGGCCAAGTGGGAACCCATTAATCATTTTACATTGAACCCAATACCTCTTGCAGTGATAACTTACCAGACTAGTTTTCAGAAATTCCATGTTTCTTATTTAGCACTTTACATTTTTAATAGTGGTTTTATAATTTTCAGAAATGTGAGCCAAATAATTACCAAGTTAGTGGTGGGTGAGGGAGTGAGGAACAGTCTACAGGCATCCAAAGAGACACAATAGTTTAGGGCCCCACATTTCAGGGTCCCACTTTGAACTATAGATTACTGCTTTCTTTTCGTTTTTTCTTCTTCATTTCACTGGAAAGATATTTTGTCCATTTCTTTCTGCTTCATATCCTGAGTTAATCTGATAGAAGATTCTGATCTACATTTTTGGCTCTTTAACGACTAGATTCCTTGATACAGTCTCAAGTGTTAGTTCTTTGATCTTCTACCGAAGCCTGCTACTCACAGAGGGAGTTATTGTGTATGCTGGTTTGGGGGAAAGTGTGCTTTGAATAACCCTACTTCTGTTCTGTGTTACTGCTCAGATCTTTATCTTATGTCCCTTAGTATTTTGTAAACCTGTTTCAGCTGTTGCCAGCATTACTCACTGAAGCTTAAATACATTAAGACTATGTGTTTATGAATAATGGAGAGTGTCTTTCATTCATCTTTGGGGTCTTCATGATAAACAATTGATTTTCTTAATAGTTAACTTGAAATGTTTTGAAATGAAGTATGAAAAGATGATAATGAAGGATCACAGAAATGCCAAGTCTCCAAAACAAATCCAGAACCTTGAAAGATTCATCACTGGAAGCAGAGTCTCATGAAGTTCATGTTGAACAAAGTGACTCCAAATTTGTTCTCTCGGGTTTCCCTATTCCCACAGTGCTGGTGGCAAGGGAGAGACTTCTTCTAAATGAATAATCAGTAAAATTGTCAAATAAAGTGTAAAATAAATTTAGTGGGTTGAGATGAACTTTTTAAAAAATAAAATGCAGTAGAATATAATATATTTAGCATGGTACATGTTGTAAAGGCCAGTATTACTTCTTGAACTTTCTTTCCATGGTGCTTATATGATTACATGATATGTGACATTGAAGTATATGATTATTCTAATGATATGGTAAATATTATAACACATCATACATTAACTCAGTAAGTATTTACTAGAAATTATAGAAGTCACTGAAAGTTATTATCCTTAGAAACAACTGCTATGGGGACAGTTATCCTAAGTACATTTCTTAAAGACAAGCAGGATGATCCATTCAAAGGGATGGACTTCTGAAGAGGAATGACAGGCCTCTGTGATCACAGGGAATGCAGTTCAAGTATCATTTCAAATCTGGGTGTCATGGCCATGGTTGGATAATGACCCATTCAGTCCACCATCTTACAGTGAGAGCACCCAGTGAGGAGAATTCTTGTTAGCACTGGAATTTCTTAGGAAGAGCCCCAGGTTCACAACCACAACCTTTTTCAATTCTTCACCCCCACCTACTATATCATGTTTTATGGGAACCCCCGTCTTGCTGTAGTAGGACCTACCTTTATGCATCTTTTCTCTGGGCCTCTCTATGATGTCAAAAAAAAAAAAAATCTACATTTTTCTCTGTATTTCAGGAGACGGTGAAACAAACTATATTTTTCCTGAGTTTTATGTGAACAAATCAGTTTAAGAAAAAGAAAAAGGTTTTGAGAGAAAACAAAATCATTTGTAATTTAGATATCTTCCGTGGGTTAAAAAATAGCTTAATTGAAAACTTTGGTTAATACATCACAGGAGTTACCAGCTAATCAAATAATAATGTGTGTCTGAAGGTTGGTCAATGATTTAAGAATTATCCACAGAATTCCAAAAGAGTTGATACGAGTTCATGTACCTACTAGGGAACACAAAATTATATGTAAAATTCATAAGCATCTGTGGAATTTAAACTAAGCACTGACAGTGGGGAAAAAAAGAGGGGAATGATAAACCCAAATACACGGTTTTATGTATTTTAAATACAAAAAATAAAGATACATAGAGACCTGTAACTGATACAGGTATAAAAGTCTGTGCAAACTGTAAAGACATTCCGTACGAGTGATATTTTGTGTCTATTTGTAGCTCCAATTTGGAAAACTTTAACATAAAGTTAAGGTGTTGGATTAAGGGGAGTTAGACCTGATTGGAGACAGGAGTCGGCATACTAGTTTCAGCCGCACAAAAGCCAGCAATGTGGGCCCAGACAAGGGAGGCGCCGTGACTCTCAGGTCCTCTGTGTTCCCAACTGGGAAATGGTGCTTTCGAGGGGCTGACTTTCAAGCTTGTGCTGCATGATTCCGTGTGCACTTTATACTCTCCAGCTGCTCATGATGGTTCTATTTGCCACTGATAATAATAATCTGATCTACGTTATGTATCTAGAGATAGAAATCAAACATTAACATAGAGTTTTCCCACTGGAAAAAAATTATTTTGCATGCAAATATTGAAGGAATAAGTACTTCAATTTTCTCTATTGAACCTAATAGGAATAGACAAATAGACCTTCATTCCCACACTGGTAGCAGATAAAGTCCTTAATCATCGGTTTGGATTGATGAAAGCAATCGGGGTTCATCAGCTTTCAGCTTCCCTGGCACCCATCCTTTTCAAAGTCAGGATTACAAAGTCCCTTGATTTTTACATGTTGGCTCCATGGTCAGTAAGTCCATAGATACATATTTTGTCAATTAGGCATCACAGTGAGGACACTGCCCTCTGAGAGAGGTAGAGAAGAGGACTGATTACATAAATGTAGTCAGGGGAGATAAGAAATAACTGCTTAGCGGTAAAAACCTTTCTCCTATATATCGATGGGAAAGGCCATGCCCAAAGTGCTAAGTCATTCTTTAATGACTGGGGTTAAAATAGTTGTTACTAAAGTTCGCAGTAGTTACTCTTTAACAATCTCCCTCCCCCACCCTACCTGAATGCCTCTTGTAATACAACTGCTATGACTGAGTTACTTAACTAAAGCTTTTTAGCCTTAAAAGAAAGGTAACAGTAAGTACAGAAATTTACAGAAGGATTCTGTTTTCTGTGTATATAGATGGTATGGTATAAAGGGAAATTATTTAGAATAAATATTTCATCAGGTATTTATTGAGCATCTACATGTCTCAGGCACGGTTGTAGAATTACTTAGAAGGACAAGAAAATGCTGGAATAGATCACTTAGTGTCCAGCCCATCTTGGTCCTCCTGCTCTTTTCTCCACAGAGTCAGACCAATCCTTGGGTAACACAAATCTAGCCGTCTGCTCGTTGCTACTGCTGAAGCCTAGTCCATGGCTGGGCGTTGCTGTTAAGATGATACAATGTAATTTCCTTATAGGCCTTGCATTTGCTTCATTTTGTAGGCCTTGCTAACTTCTCTGCCTCACCTCTTTATTTCCCTGCCCATAAATGTAGAATTTCATCATGTTACTTTACTTCCCTGAACAGAACTCCTCTTGCTCTTAGAAATAGGAATATGCTATTTTCCTTATGGGTAAAGCTCTTCATTGCTCTGTCTCTCTTCTTGCACCTTCTCTCTTCATTTGATTACTACTTTAGGTTTCAATCTGGATAAAATTTTATTCTAGGAAACTTTCCCAGACTCCTTGGTTCAGCCTGCTTCCTCCAGCATCTCAGGGCTTCCAGCCCTGGAACTTGCCGCACTAAGGTGCTCACGAATCTGTCATATCCACTCAGCTATCACGGGACTGTGTCTTGCTAGCTCCTAGCTATCCCCAGAAACTAACATAGCACAAGGTTTAGAATAGGTTTAGTACTAGCATCTGAGTACACAGATAATTAATAATTATCTATATTCAATATTCATTCATTCTATATTCAATAGATAATTATTATACAAATGACATGAATCATAATTCTAGTAGGTGATGCAAAAAAACCCCAAATAATCCCTTGGTGTTCTAGGTTCATAACTTTTAAATATTCATTATGAAAACACAGCACATTACATGGTCAGTCGCTATGAATGAGAAACCTAAAGTTTGTTTGTTCTAAGGGAGCCGTGGGCAGTAAAATAGAGAATGATTTAAAAACTCTCTGGCTGAAGTATCGGAATGGAATTGCGAGGAGATTGTTTAATATAACTCTGTAGAATTAGTCCCCAGGAGCAGCATGCCTATATAAAGAAACTGTGTTTCCATTTTTAGGCACCTCATTTCAGTTCAGCTTGGTGCCAGGTACATGCTGTCTCTTGCTTTGCAGCCTGGGCTAGAGTTACACCCTCTGCATTGCATTACATTCCCCTGGTTATTTACATAATCCCTCTGACTGTGCCTATCAATTCACAGACCAAAAGGAATCCCATCATGAGTACACCAAGTCATATACTTGGCTGCATCCCACAAATATGTTTTACCTGGATTATGTCTGGCAGTTCAAGCCCCCGGGTGATGGTAATTTCATTGTGCCCAACACAATATCTCCCCAGAGACAGTGGGGCATGCAAAGGGATATCTGGAGTGTAAGGAAATCAAGCCCAGTAAGCATAATCGCTCTCCATGACTTGTCTTCTTTCAACAATTTGTGACTTTAGACTTGCATTCCTCTATAGACTTTTAAAAACTTACCTCCTGCAATACAATATTTCCAGTGGCAGACCCCTTTGAAAGCTTCACAATTAGGCCAAACTCTCCCTGTGATACTTGAGAAATAATTGACTTTAAAAGGGAAGATGGTTTAATTTTTTTTTTCAAAATGAATGAGCTTGTTAACACTCTAAATATTTTTAAATTTAATTTTTATTAAATCACAACTGTATACATTTATGGGGTACAATGTGATGATTCGATATACAATATGGAATCCTTAAATCAAACTGATTAACATAACCATCACCTGACTTACTAATTTTTTGGGTAAGACATTTATAATATACCCTTGCATCGTGTACCTTAGGCGAGATTCCACCAAATGTGCTCAGTCCTCCCACCAAAGGCCCTCCCTCATCCCTCCACTCGCCCTCTCTAAATACTTTTAAGGGTCACACAGACCACCATGTTAACCTTTTAAAAATGTATCAAGTGAAAATTCATAAAAATTACCAGAAGTAAACTGAGAAATTATTGTTCTCAGTGGAGAGATACAGAGTAAATCTTGGCTCAAAGAATAAAACAATTATGATGGTGCCCATTCATGTTGGTACAAAATTATAGGTTAATAAAACATTGAGCATATTTAAGATGTCTGATGGTGCCACAAGGACTGAGTATCATTTCCCTGGTGTGCTTTAGATGAATATTTTGAACCAGGATGAGGAAAAGTAATACTAGCATCTTAGTACACAGGTATGATTTAGTATATCAGTGTTGCTTTACATTAGCAATACATTGTTTTACCTTACAACAGCATCTGAGTACATAGGTATGATTTAGTACATCAATATTGTCTTACAAGACATTTTTTATTTCTCAAACAGAAGTGCTGAAGCTGACTTCACGAAGATTTTGTGGAACACTTTTAGACATTCAGATGTTCCCATTTGTGCAAGCCTTTTTCTAGAAATTGAAATGGCTAGATATAATTAGAGGCCTATTAACTCCACTGTGATCCTCAAAGCCAAGTAATATTTAGTGCAAATTCCTCATTACCCTTCTATTCTCATTTGTTTATTATTAAAATCTGGTTATCTATGCTGTTGTTCATTTCTTCAAGTTAAGGAAAGTCCTAGAGAAATTCTGTTTCAGTTATTAGCCAAATGAGTGTTAAATACAGGGATAAGAGGAGCCTGATGTTTATACAAATGTTGGGTCTTTGGCAATTAGCTCTGAGCTGAGAGTTGGATGCCTTGTATTCTGGGTTGGTTCCGCCTCTGACTATGGGACTTTAATTCTGCATTGCCTTTTGCCATGCAAATGATTCTTAAACTCAGAATCACCTAGGAAATTATTAAAGTACAAATTGCTGCCTCTCAACCTCAGAGGTTCTAATTTAGTAGATTAGATGGGGCCCCCACATTTGGATTTCTTAACCAAGTTCCCATATACTGCTAATGCTTCTGCTATGGGACATAGCTTGAGAACCAAGGCAATACACCTATCTCCCAATCTGCCATTTTTAATGATAAAGCAAACAGAAAGGTTACAGTGTGATGCCGGAATGTGTTATGGCCTTTAGGTGATCACATGGGAGTAATGTGCTTTTATGGGAATGGGGTCAGGAAATGGGCGGAGGAAGTACCCATTTGGATCCAACTCCCAATATTCTGAATTTATTTCAGAAGAAAAAAAGACTGGAAATGAATTGCAACCCAGGCAAAAACAAAACAAAACCAAACCCTGAAAAACACAGAGCAGTCTGGGGAAGAGGGAAGAATGTAGCAGAAAACTCCAAGGACCTGTTCTGCTTTGTCCTTTGCTGTGCTACCTTTTGGAGCTCAAAATACAAATTTACACATAAATGTAAAGGGGTCAAGTTGACCTATGGTTATCCTACTAATAAAAATATAAAGGTCTTTCCTTGCATAGAAAGTGACAGTTCTCATCAGCTTTGTGTTCAGAGAAGAAAAACAAGGTAGAAAGGGTTTTTTAAATAGAGTGTGAAGAATTGCTGTGCTCTAACCAGAATGTGTTTAAATTTTAACTGGAGTAGACATGTTCTTTGCCATACATACAAATAAATAGTCACCTTTATGTGGCTACATATGGCCCTATACATTTATGAAAACCATTTTCCAGTAGGAATACAAAAAAGATGAAAAAGATTTAATTAGTTCATAAACTTACAAGAATATCAAAGAGCCCTCTTATATTCTCGAGTAAAAATTCCACTGAAACTATCGCCATTATCTAAAAACATGTGAAAGAGAACACTTTTACTCAACTGTTGTGTTGACTTAGTACAAGCAGCATTATACAACAATACAATTTCCATGTAAAAATTGTCAGGTATATTAACAGACTTGCTGCAATGGGACTTGTCTTGTACAAGCTATTTTCTTTAAAAGAGAAGGAGACTGCATGCTTATCCTATTTATTTATACATCATTTTCTGCACAGACTATGCCTTAGTTCCTGAAATTCACTGCCGAGTCACAGAGTTGCCAGACAGTTCAGCATATTTGTGGTTGTAGGAATTACATTGCTATAATAAATCATACAACACCTCCCTATTCACTGGACATCGTGAACAGAGACATAACGAGGTATCTGCTTTCTCTGAAGGGAACTGCATGAGCACTCTGTAATTTTCAGTAGCAAAGAGAATAATTTTTTAACTTAGAACCAGTTTCTCTCATTTACCCAGGAAAGTAATTCAAGTTCATACCAAGTCAAGTCCAAACACAAAGTTATCTGTATAATCTATCATACAAATTTTGCAAACTAAAAAGATATAAAAAGACTTGCAATTTGAATGATTAATTGATCAGTAGTATTTTATTTTATTTTTACTTTGTTTTTATTTTATATTTATATTACCATTCAGTTTCATATATCAATTTTAAGATGCTTTAGTTAGGGTTATAAATCTGTCCATCTCCTGAGCAGTGTTCATTGTATCTGTGTCAGACAGGTTTTTGCCCTTGCCATTGTCAACACTCCCCACTGCTTGTTTTCCACCGTGTTTTACTTCCCTTTGTGCACATGTGGGCTCTTTGGTGAGTTCCAATTTCATAGCAGGCACATGTGATGTTTATTTTTACATTCTTTATACTTCACTTAGGATAATGATCTCTGATTCCACCCACATTGTTACAAAAGGCCTTACTTGATTCATCCTTCTTCGTGGCTGCATAGTATTCCATAATAAGCATATACCACATTTTGATAATTTACTCATGAATTCATGGTTACTTATTCCACATCTTTGCAAATGGGACTTGTGATGCAATGAATATTCAAGTGTCTTTTTGATAAAACAACTTCTTTTCCAATAATGGGATTGCTGGATTAAATGGTAGTTATATTTTTAGCTCTGAGCAATCTCCATATTATTTTTCATACACGTTGTGCTAGTTTGCATTCTCACCAACATTGTATAAGTGTTTCTTTCTGCATTCGTGCCCGTATCTACTGTCTTTGGACCTTTTAACAAAAGCCATTCTGATAGGGACAAGGTGATATCTCATTGTGGTTTTAATTTGAATTTCCCTGATAATTAGTGATGTTGAACAGTTTTTCATATGTTTGCTGGCCAATTTATATTCTCTTGAAAAGCCCTCTTCATGTCTTTTGCCCACTATTTAATGCAATTGTTTATTTCCTTGCTGATTTGCTTCAGTTCCACGTAGATTCTGGTTATAAGCTCTTTATTGGATATACAGCTTGTAAATATTTTTCCTATTTTGTAGATTCTCTATTTACTCTGTTGATTATTTTCAATTAAATAAAGTCTTATTTATTTATTTATTGCTGTGGTTGCCACTGGGGTCTTCTTCATAAATTCATTGCCTAGGCCAATTTCTAGAAGAGTTTATCACATATTTCATACTGTTAATCCCTTAAATTTAGGTATTTTATCCTTACTGAATTAATTTTGTGGCTGGTGAGGGATATGGACACTGCTTCCTTCTTCTGCGTGTGGCTATCCAGTATTCCCAGCACCATTTATTTCATAGGGCTTCTTTTCCTCAGTGTCTACTATTGTCTGCTTTGTCAAAGACCAGATGGCTGTGTGAATGGTTTTTATTCTGTATTAGTTCATACAGCCTTGTAGTGTAGTTTGAAGTCTAGTAGTGTGACTCCTCCAGATTTGTTTCTTTTGCTTAAGATTGCTTTGGCTAGTCAGGCTCTTTTCTGGTTCCAAATGAAGTGTAGAATTATTTTTTCTGGATTTATCAAATATGATATTGGTGTTTTAATGGAGATTGCATTAAATCTGTAAATCCTTTTAGGTAGTATGGACATTTTTACCAGGTTAATTCTATTGATCAGTGAGCATGATATGTTTTTTCATTCATTTATGTTGTCTGAGATTTCTTTCCTCAGTGTTTCATAGTTCTCTTTGTAGACATATTTTACTCCCACGCTTAAGTACACATACTCCTAGGTATTTTATTTTCTTTGTAGCTATTGTGAATGGTATTAATGGTATTGAGTCTTTGCTTTGACTCTCCGCTTGACTATTGGTAATGTATAGGAATGCTTCTGATTTTTATACATTGGTTTTGCAAGCTGAGACTTTGCTGAATTTATTTATCAATTCCAAGAGCCTCTTGGTAGATTCTTTGGAGTTTTATAGATATAAAACCATATCATCAGTAAAAAGCAATAGTTTGACTTCCTCTTTCCCATCTTTGGGTTTTGTCTCTTGCTGCTGTGTTCTCAAATTCCCTAAATGACTCTTTCCTTTCTTTGAGTTCTGTTATACCCTTTCTTATGTTATCTAGCTGTTTAGCGGCTTTTTCATCAATTTCCTGAGATAGCCAAGGGGGGGTTATTTTTATTGGTTTTCAATTTCTCTGCCAATTTCATTCATCTTAATTGCCATTCATATTCTGAATTCTATTTCTGTCATTTCCACAGTTTCCTTGTAGTTTAGGTTTGCTATAGTGGCTCCATTTTGGTTCCTTGTAGGGGGAGATTGTTGATCTGATTTGATTTTTCACATTGCCAGGCTTCTTCTGCTGGTTTCTTCTCATTTGAAAACTATTTTCAGGGCTAATAGGTTTAGCTCAGAACACCTCCTCTTTGCTCAGAACTTTTCTGCTTAATTAGAAGAAGGGGAAGTCCTTACCTGGTACTTTTTCCCTTGACTCTGGAATGTTGACACAGCACGGGTGGAGACATGAGCACTAGAAGCCTGTAAATGGGGCTGTTCGGATTTGACCTGTTCACCTGCCATTGCCTCTGTTCGAGCCTGTGCCCTGTGCTGCTTGTTCTGGGTGTCATGTTGTTCACCAGATAGTGTAGGAAGTTCTAGCTGGGAGCTGAACAAGACCCTCTTCACTAAGGCTGGTGTTGTGGGGATTGGTCTGCCTGGGGTCTCCCCACTGCCGTGACAGTGGCAGCTGGGTTAAGCAATCCAGGGAATCAACATGAGTTCTTGTGCTGTGGATGTTTTTTCAAATCACATCCCAGTGTACTAGTGGCTGGAGGTTAGGGGGTCCCTGGCAGAGTATTGGAAGCAGTTCCTGTAGCAGTGGTGGAGGATTTAGGGTTGAGTTTCGGGGCCCAGGTGTAGCACGGGAATCTCAGGGCAGTGTTCCGGATGTGGCAGAAGCTCTGGAGCCGCAAAGGCAGAGCTCTGGTTTCTGGAGTGAGACCCTCATAGCTGAGACAGGGGAGGAATCAAAAGCAGGACTTCTGAGCAGGGTTAAGAGACAGGAGCAGAGCTGTGGGAGTGATGAAGCCTTTAGTATTTTAGATGCTTTTTACACCAGCTGACGGTGGGTAGGATAATGTATGTAAAGCACCTAGACAACAAAGGCCGGTAGTCTGATTTTTTCAGTACATTCTTTTAAAACAACATAATATTAAGGAAATTAATTTAACGTGATTTTTCTGCTATAAAAATTTTGTCTTTCTCACCTCATCAGAATATTAGACTCAGGGAAATTACAGTAAGTTAATTTTGGAAAGTATAAGCATAGATCACAATGAATAAAATCATGAATGGTGAAGTTAATAACTAAAATCCAGGAACCTAATATTTCAACATGGTAGTCATTCATTACTCTACAAAAATATGTAATTTCTGAAATAGGTGCACAGATTTAACATATATTTACATATGAAACTAATGGATACTTTAAATTCAGTTAAGCAAAGCCATATCAAGAATTTGACTGATATGTATCCATTTATTTGGACAGGAAAGGTTATTATAATCAATTTTGCTTGTTACTTTATAGTGACTAAGGCTGTATAAAATAATAAAACAAATCTCCAAGATTTTGTCTTCCATCAAAATAATACTGCTTATCTCTAAAGGGTGTACATTCTTCAGAAGATAAGAGAAGGATATAAAAGCAGAAAAAGTAGTGTAATATAACTTGTAATAAACATTGATTTTTTTTTTTTTTTAATGCTTGGTATATCTTTGTGACTCTTATTGTTCCAGGGGCCAGGAGAGTGAGTGGTAGCATGTGAATATTCAAAATTGTGTTCATAATTTTATTTCTTAAATTGAAACTAAACAAATGAATAATATAAAGGATCATACTTGTCGTCTCCAAATATTTCTTCTACATAAAAAAGCCCCTCTTACTATCCTAGAAATAAACTGAATTTCCTCCTTTCTTCCTTGGAAACAAAAAACACATAAAGTTTAATCAAGTTAGAAGATATATTGGAGGGTTTTTTTTATTTTTAATGTGCAAACATTTGAGTTATTAAATAACAAAAAAATTATTAATGTGACCATTGTAGGCATCAAAGTTATATTATGACCAAAAGATGTAATTGGTAGAGTAAGTTAATAACCAAATCCAGGAAACTAATATTTCAACATGGTAATCATTCATTACTTTACAAAGTTTTTCATATAAACCCATACATTTTGTTTAGATATTACTTTATCATATTTGACTAATAACTTCTTTAACTGAATATCATTTCTAAAGGTTTATTAAATATTTTTGTGCCATACTGTTAAAAAATACAAAAGTATGTCTGGTGATTAATACATTAACAGTTGGAATTTTTTGCAACAGCTCCACAGTCTAGCCAGGCTGTCCATTAGAATGACTACTGAGCATGTGAAATATGCAGAGTGTGAATGAAGGACTGATTTGTTAATTTTAGTTTTAAAAATTGTTAAATATACTTCAAACAAATTTCTCTACTGTGAATGTTTATGAAATCTAAATACAGATGAAGTATTTCTGAGAAAATATAGTCATTGAATTGAGATTTGCTTCATGTGTAAAATATGGGGTCTACATAGTAAATAGCAATAAATATCCATCAATCTTGGCAATTTATTCAATCTATAGCCAATTATCACATGTATTTTTAAGCTTATTTATTAAAACCTACCAAAAATCAAGACTTTTATATAGCCATTAACTAATCTATATAACCACACAGGGCATAAGTTTATTCTTTCTTGTGAAACAATTTCAATTATCCATAAACTGTTTAGTGCTCATATTTAATTTTTTTTTTTTGTGAAAACCTGACTTTATGATATTCAAGCATTTTTTGTGGGGCTATAGCGTACAGTTGTAAAGGGTGTTATTATACAAGGGCTCCTTACTAAAAAGACTCCATTTGTATTATACTGATCAATCCTTTGCTGTGGCAAGAGCTCACTTTATTTTTGAGTAAGGGGCTTCTTCTTCTTCCTCTTTTTTCTTAAGTGATACAAATACAGAATATAGACTAGCAAACTCTGCATTTTTCATCAACATACAATATTAGGACATGCAGTATTATACGAAAATTCTTAGAATACTGTTTTTAGCCCACATCATCCAAGGAAGCATGTATTACGCTGTGTAATATACTGTGAAAATTCTATCGTCAACTTACATCTGCCAAAAATTTTATTGTTCTCCCAACTTTCCCAAACATTTTATCCGTGTTCTTACTTAATACTAAGTAATAAGTAAAACAGGTATTTTTCTCATTTATGGACAAAAATTGGTATTTAATTACCTTTTGGATGTTATAGAATGCAGAATTATCACATGAGCCCCTTGCAAAAAAAACTCCTATAACTTGTGAGACAATCCCATAAACTGCAACTAAAAATGAATATAACACGTATAGGCTAAGAGCAGAGCCAACCATATGCCTCATTGAATTTCGATTTCTAAGAAAAAAAACCATTTATTGTTTCATTATTTATGTCTTAAAAGAGCCATAAGTGATTAATTAAGTGACAATGAGAAAAAAAAAATCACCCTTAAAGATGTTGCTGAAAATAACAGCTACCTTTGAGTGGTAACTTTGCATTATAGCCAATTAAAATCATTTTCAATTAGAAATGAACAATGCTATCATATGCTATATATTTTATTTAAAGATGAGGAAAAACAACTTAGCTAGGGCTTCTGTGAATCTACAAGGCTCTGAGGAGAATATCTTTAAGATAATTCCTCATATCCCTTTTGGAAGAGTATTAGTAGTTTCTTATTCAATGTAGATTTCTTAAGTAGCTGACATTTATTTTGTTTCCTACCACCTGATCTTGGTACCTTAAAATCTGTTTTTGATTTGTTTTACATTTATTCATGTTCTAATGGCTCTCTGTGATTTTCAATTAGAATTTTTATTCTTAAGGAATGAGTTTTCCATCTTTTTGCATAGACAATGAGTGTGGTTGGTAACTATGTGTTTAAAAAAAAAAAACTCTATTTGCCAGACATTAATGACTCATTCATATTGATTATATTCTTAACAGTTAATAATTTAAAATCATTAGAGACTTGCAGTTCACTTGAGTGCAGTACATGGCCTGTACATTTCCTTATATCAAACCACAGCATTATATCTCTTTTGATATTTTTTATCATTAGTATATTTGTGCATGCAAATTTAGTGCACAAATCACATAAATTTTGAACAATACAACATCTCACCTTTATAACATAAACTGGCTTCCCTATTCTAGAGTGGAAATCTAAGTTTCCATTTAGGATATCCAACCACAGCTGCCAGATGGGTCAAAGTTTCTAATATAATGGATCCACAGTGTTTTATTTTTATTTCATTCTAATGTTTATCACACCACTGTGGTCTTCAAAAGAAATTATTCAGGTACTCACTTCATCTGCATTGATTTAAAAGCTAATTTTTTAAAAGCATGACAAAGAGAGAATTTATTTTAAATGTAAAAACACGAATTCACTAACAAGTATCACATGCTCTACTCATTCTGTAAGTCATGTAATGGATATTGTCATTTTGACATGTAGAACATTTCTCTTCTTCCACCACCTTTGAATTAATCAGACTGTGAAGAGAGCTAAGGGAAAGAGGAATGGAACCTGCGGTTCCCATTGACTCCCCCGCGCTGTGTCTCACTGGAGCATGTTGAAGTCTGGTAGATGTTAACCTAATAAGGGAAGCCCCACTGGCTTCCTGTCTCCTCCAGACAATGAAATGGCATAATTGTGTCTGTGCCTCTCTTTTCAATTTTTCACTATAACACGGGTTGAGAACTGCAGATTCTAATTAACTCAAATTAGACTAATGAGAGAGATGAGAAGTACTATAACCTAGAGATTAAGAAATTAATGTTAAACCTCATAGATGTTGGGTGCAAAGGAAATAGATGTTAAAAGGATCAACTGGGCTATTGCTTCATAGATAGTGAAAAGCACCAAACAGTCAATGGCTTTAGCTCATTTGAATGAATGTTCATTTCTACAAGGAAGAGTTTTAACAACTAAAAAAGCAGCCCGAGTATCATAAGGACATTAACCCTTTTCTTACCCTTGATTCTATACTTATCATTAGCTTGGAGACATAAAGAGATGAAAAACAATAATAATAAAAAAAAATCGGTGGCCCATTGTCATATATATATATATCTTTGAACATATTCATTAATACCTATCAATTTTTATTTATTTAAAAATCTTTACTCAACATGCTTTCTTATGTGTAGAAAATTTACAAAAACTAAAATATTGCACCATATTTTTAAAAGATGTTATGTAAAAGATATACAATGAGAGATTTTATTGTTTGTAGAAATTATGAATTATAAATGTACATAAATGAAAGTTCTTATTTAAAATGTTATAATTTCTGTTTCTGTAATTTATAAGTCATTAAATGTTGTTACCCTATTGTGCTACAAAATACTACATCTTACACATTCTAACTCTATTTGTCTTCCCATTAACCATTCCCACTTTATCTCACCTGCTACTATAGTTGGTAAGAATTAGGTCCATATTTACAAATAACTAAAAGAGAGCAATTGGAATGTTCTTAACACAAAGAAATGATAAACGCTCGAGGTAATGCTATCCCAGTCATCTTGATTTGATCATTACCACTTGATTTGATGCATGTGTGTATCAAAATATCACATGTACTCCAATAAATATATACAACTATTGTATACCCATAACAATGAAAAATAAAAACAAATTTTTCTAAGTTGTTAATTTTACAATGAGCTTTTAATTTTTAACTATTGCTTCTAATATTCACTTATTTCTATGAATTCTGAAATATTTACTATGAAAAAAAGCTGATAGAGAAAAGGTAATTGTCAGTGTGACAAAATTATTTTTGTTTTGTAAATTTATGTTATACACGTTTAACAAGTTTATTTGTAATATATATTTGTTTTTCCAATTCTTGTGGTTACATAAAGGATTTAACATAGCAAAAATAAAATACAAAATTATTACAACACAATATAGACTAATTTGACCAAAATTAAAAAATTAAAATGACATAAAGGAGAAAAATTAAAGTGAAAGCTGTCTGGTTATACTTGGAGAACATATAATTGAACAATAAACTTAAGGCAGCATTTCTGAAAAACAGAGTGAAAAGCAGATAAAGTAGTCTCCCTCCATGACTTTCATGATTAAAAAAGTTAGAATGCTATCCGTTCCTCAAGAAATATGTGCTTTGAAATCTTTCAAAGAGCAACTCATGTATTACATACCAAGTAATAATCTCTTCAACAACTTCAGTTGATAGTAGATGTTTAGTATATTTAGAAGGAAAATTTGACATTTCAAAAAATACTGAAAAGAGAATTTTAGCGAAGTGACTGTAGGCAATATGTCTACCGCAATAGCTAGGCTCTTTTAGTTGATTCCTAGTACGCACACTTCTCTTGCTGTCTCTGGGAAATTCTAGGTTCCCTCTTCAACACACCAAGTGGGATGTTACATGAGAGCCAGTCTCAGATACAATCCAGCATACACAGACTTATCACCAAGTAGAAACAAAAATATAACAACTGTTCTTTCTACTAGGTGAGATTGCAGCTCTTCATCCTTCAGACATCGACCAGTACATGCACAGAGTGTCCTCTGGAGGTGGAATAGCCTTGACAGTAGCCTTGAGGAAGGTCAGATAGTCCTCTCGTCACAATTAGAGTCCTTTATTATGCCCGGGGACCCTGGGCAGGAACAGAAATCCTAAGATTTGGCAGAGCTTCATGCAGGTTAGGGCACTGGCTCGTCAGGTTCTCCTAATAACCTTTATAATGGAAACACGTCTGTCAAACATCTCTGTTCTACTGCTGGCGGAGGGACTGAGATTAGAAGTCATTGTTATGTGAAGTCATATTACTACTTTTAAGTTACAGAATACTGATTAGATCTTACACATGCTCTAACCTCCCTGTGGAGTGGATTCCTCAGTAAAATGTTAACTGCTAATAATCCACTGCAGTGAGTCAAGTACAGTCAATTAAATTCTCCCACATAGAGAGGCACCTGTGTTTCTTTACCGTGCTCTCTTTATTGTGTGTCCCAGACACAGCCTATTTTACACATTGAAGGGCTGTGGCGATCCTGTGCTGAGGAAGTCTCTAGATGCCGCATTTCCATCAGCATGTTCTCCCTTTGTGTCTCTGTGCCACATTTTGGTAATTCTCACAACGTGTTCAAGTTGTCATTATTATATCTGTTATAGTGGGCTATGATCAGTGACTTTGATATTACTATTGCAGTTGTTTTGGGGATCACAAACTGCATCCATATAATACCACAGAAGATGGGAAATTTAATCAATGAATGTTCTGTCTTCTGACTGCTCTACCGCCTGGCCCACCCTATATCTCCTTCCCTCTCCTCGACCCTCCCTATTCCCTAAGACACAGTAATATTGAAATCTGGCCAATTAATAACCCTACAATGGCTGATAAGTGTTCAAGGGAATGGAAGAATCACACGTCTCAGATCACATAGTTGTGAGGTAGGGTTGAAAGCTAGGCCTCTTGTGTGTTAGCCAAGTTGTCCATTCGAAAGAAAAATTCTTGAAGGAAATTTAAAGTGATATTTAAGGGAATACATACATTATAAAAATAAGAAAGCAAAATAACCTAATCGCTGATGTGGAGAAAGTTTTATTGGTCTGAAGAAAAGATCAAACCAGACAGGCATTCCTATAAGTCAAAGCCCAACCAGAGAAAGTTTCTAATTCTCTTAAATTCTACTCTTCGAAGGCTGAGGGAGGTAAAAGCATGGCAGAAGAAATGCTGGAAGCTAGCTGATGTTGGTTCATAAAGTTTAAGGGAAGAAGCCATCTACATAAAAGTGCAAGTTCAAACAACAAGAGCTGATGTAGGAGATGCAGCGAGTTATCCAGAAGATCTAGCTAAGATCATTGATGAATGTTACTACTAAGCAATATATTTGCAAAGCAGATAAAACTGCTATTGGAAAAAGATGCCATCTAGAACTTTCATGGCTACCAGAGAAGTCAATGCCTGGCTTCTTCAAATCTTCAAAGTAAAAGCTGACTCTCTTTTGGGGGTCCAGAGCAGCTGGTGATTTTAAGTTGAAGCCAATGTTTATTTACAAATCCAAGAATCCTAGGGCCCTTAAGGTTTATGCTAAATTGATTCTGCCTGTGCTATAGAAATGGAACAACAAAGCCTGGATGACAGGATGTTTGTTTATAGTAAGGCTCACTGAGTACTTTATGCTTAAGCCCACTGTTGAGATACATTGCATAGAAAAAAGATTTCTTTCAAAATGTTACTATTTATTGGCAATGCACATGGTCATCTGAGAGCTCTGTGGAGATGTACACGGAGATTAATGCTGTTTTTATGCCTGCTAACACAACATCCATCCTGCAGCCCATGGATTAAAGAGTAACTTTAATTTTCAAGTCGTATTATCTAAGAAATTTATTTCACAAAGTTGTAAATGCAAAAGATATCTCTGATGGATCTGGTAAAGGACATTGAAAATCTTCTAGCAAGAATTCATCATTGTAGATACCATTAAGAACATTTGTGGTTTGTAGGAGGAGGTCTAAATGCCAACAGCAACAGGAGTTTGGAAGAAGTTGATTCTAACCCTCACAGATGACTTTGAAGGGGTCCAAGTCTTCAGGGGAGAAAGTAACAACAAATGTGGTGAAAATAGAAAGAGAATCAGAATTAAATATGGAGCCTGAAAGTGTCGGTGAACTACTACAAATTCATGATAAAACTTTAATGGATTAGGAGCTGTTTCTTACATATGAGTAAAGAAAGTGGTTTCATGAGATGGAATCTAGTCTTGGTGAAGATGCTGTGAGCATTGGTGAGGTGACAAAAAAGGATTTAGAATACTGCAAAAACTTACTTGGTAAAGGAGAAGCAGGACTTGGACTTGAGAGAATTGACTTCAATTCTGAAGGAAGTTCTACTGTGGGGGAAATTCTATCAAACAACATTGCATACTACTAAGAAATACTTTGTGAAAAGAAGAGTCGATTAATGTGGCAAAGTTTATTGTTGCCTTATTTTAAGAAATTGTCGGCTCAGCGCCTGTGGCTCAATCAACTAAGACACCAGCCACGTACACCTAAGGTGGCGGGTTCGAATCCCCAGCCCGGGCCCACCAAACAACAATGATGGCTGCAACCAAAAAATGACCGGGCGTTGTGGCGGGCGCCTGTGGTCCCAGCTACTTGGGAGGCTGAGGCAGGAGACT
>CAUYQV010113420.1:0-37096 GCA_963574575.1 Galagoides demidoff
ACAATTTATTGATTCATTCATGGATTGATGGGCACTGGGCTTCTTCCATGACCTAGCAATTATGAATTGGGCTGCAATGAACATTCTGATACAAATATCTTTATTGTAGTGTGATTTTTTGGTCTTCTGGATATATACCTAGTAGAGGAATTATAGGATCAAATGGCAGGTCTATTTTTATTTCTCTAAGTGTTGTCCAGATGTCTTTTCAAAAGGAACATATTAGTTTGTAGTCCCACCAGCAGTGTAGAAGTATTCCCTTTTCTCCACATCCATGCCAACATCTGTGATTTTGGGATTTTGGGATATGGGCAAATCTTACTGGTGTTAGATGATATCTCAAAGTAGTTTTGATTTGCATTGCTCTGATTATTAAGGATGGTGAGCATTTTTTCATATATCTGTAGACAATGTGCCTGTTTTCTTCAGAGCAGTTTCTCTTCAAGTCCCTTGCCCACCATGAGATGGGATCACTTGTTCTTTTCTTGCTTATTGTTTGAGTTCTCTGTAAATTCTGGTTATTAAACCTTTGTTAGAGACATAACTAGCAAATACATTCTCCCATTCTGAGGGCTATCTGCTGGCTTTACTTACTGTGTTCTTGGCTGTGCAGAAGCTTTTTAGTTTGATGAGGTCCCAGTAGTGTATTTTTGATGTTGCTTCAATTGCCCGGGGGGTCCTGCTCATGAAATTTTCACCCAGGCCGACATCTTCAAGTGTTTTCCCTCCACTTTCTTCTAGTATTTTTATAGTTTCATGTTTTAGGTTTAAATCTTTAATCCAGTGAGAGTCTATCTTAGTTAATGGTGAAAGGTGTGGGTCCAGTTTCAGTCTTCTGCAGGTTGCTAGTCAGTTCGCCCAGCACCATTTGTTAAATAGGGAATCTTTTCCCCATTCTATGTTTTTAATTGGCTTGTCAAATATTATATAATGGTAAGTAGCTGGGTTCATCTCTTGGTTCTCTATTCTGTTCCATACATCTTCCTGTCTATTTTTGTGCCAGTACCACGCCGTTTTGATCACTATTGATTAAGAGTATAGTCTGATGTCCAGTAGTGTGATTCCTCCTGCTTTGTTTTTATTTCTGAGTAATGTCTTGGTAAATCCGGTTTTTTTTCTGATTCCATATAAAATGAAGTATTATTATTTCAAGATCTTTAAAGTATGACAATGGAACTTTAATAGGGATTGCATTAAAATTATATATTGCTTTCGGTGGTATGGACATTTTAACAATGTTAATTGTTCCCAGCCATGAGCATGGTATGTTTTTCCATTTGTTAACATTTTCAGCTATTAGAGTTTCATAGTTCTCTTTATAGAGATCTTTCACCCTCTTTGTTAGGTAAACTCCCAAATATTTCATCTTCGTTGGCACTACTATAGATGGAATAGAGTTCTTGACTATTTTTTCAGCTTGCTTGTTGTAGGTATATATAAAGCCTACTGATTTGAGTGTTGATTTTGTGACCTGAGATGCTGCTATATTCCTTGATCACTTCTAATAGTTTTGTGGTAGAATCCTTGGTGTTTTCCAGGTATACAATCATGTCATCTGTGAAGAGTGAAAGTTTAATCTCTTCTGATCCTATACGGATACCCGTGACTGCTTTTTCTTCCCTGATTGTGATGGCTAAAACTTCCATTACAATGTTAAAGAGCAATGGAGACAATGGGCAACCTTGCCTGGTTCCTGATCTGAGTGGAAATGATTTCAATTTAACTCCATTCAGTATGATATTGGCTGTGGATTTGCTATAGATGACTTCTATCAATTTGAGAAATTGGGTTTGGAGTGTCCTTCCTTTCCATTTGTTTGAGATGTTCCATTAAGTTGTTAACTTCCTCTCTTTCTGTTTTCTTGAGGAAGGCTTGCAGTGCTATAAATTTCCCTCTTGGGAGGACTGCCTTTGCAGTATCACAGAGGTTCTGATAAGTTGTATCTTCATTATCATTTTGTTCCAAAAATTTGGTAATTTCTTTCTTGATCTAGTTTCTGACCTATCATTCAGCGTAAGGTTATTTAGCTTCCATGTTTTTGTATGAGTCTGCAGATTCCTGTTGTTACTAAATTCAACTTTTATTCCATAATGATCTGAGAAGAAGCAAGGAATAATTTCTATTCTTTTAAATTTGCTGAGGTTAGAGTTGTGACCTATGATGTGTTCAACTTTAGAGTATGTTCCCTGGGCTGATGAGAAAAATGTGTATTCAGTTTTGTTAGGATGAAATGTTCTATAGATGTCCATTAAATCCAAATGCTGAATGGTTAAATTCAGCTAAAATTTCTTTGCTAAGCTTCTTGTTTGAGGATCTATTCAACACTGCCAAAGGAGTATTAAAATCTGTGACTATGATGGAGCTAGGAGAAAGCAAATTGCTCATGCCTATTAGAGTGTCTCTTATAAAGTGAGGAGCATTCTGGTTGGGTGCAAAAATATGGATAATAGAACTCTCATCATATTATTACCCTTAACAAATATAAAGTGACCATCCTTGTTTTTGCTTACTTTTGTTTGTTTAAGGCCTATTGTATCTGTGAATAAAATTGCAGCACCTGCTTTTTCTTGCTTTCCATTTGCCTGGAATACAGATGA
The DNA here is from genome assembly GCA_963574575.1 of Galagoides demidoff. Classification (NCBI taxonomy): domain Eukaryota; kingdom Metazoa; phylum Chordata; class Mammalia; order Primates; family Galagidae; genus Galagoides; species Galagoides demidoff. The sequence goes on from CAUYQV010113420.1 coordinate 2,598, forward strand.
CCATCCCTTCATGCTGAGTCTATATTTGTCTTTTAAGGTAAGATGAGATCCTTGTATGCAGCAGATATCTGGCCTGCATTTTTTTTATCCAGCCAGCCTGTGCCTCTTTAGAGGGCAATTTAAGCCATTCACATTGATCGAGAATATTGATAAGCCTGGTAAAATTTTGAGTATCGAGTTTTTTGAAAGTCCAATGGACATCTTTAATCCTTTCACCACTGTGAAAGTTTGGATTTGATCAATATTTTCTGTATGGGTTTACTTATGTGGTAGAGAATTGAGCTGGTCATTGTGGAGGATAGGTCTGAGTATATATTGGAGGGCTGGTTTAGTTATAGCAAATTTCTTCACCATGTGAATGTCATTAAAGTATTTAATTTCTCCATCATAAATGAAACTCAGTTTAGCTGGATACAGGATCCTGGGTTGAAAATATTTTGTTTTTAGGAGATTAAAAGTTGATGACCACCCTCTTCCATCCTGAAAGGTTTCAGCAGGGAGATCTGCAGTCATTCTAATATTCTTCCCCTTGTAGGTTATGGTTTTCTTACATCTAGCTGCTTTTAGAATTTTCTCTTTCATATTAACTTTAGTGAAGTTAATTATGATGTGCCTGGGGGATGTCTTGTTCCAGTTGAGTAGTGCTTCTCAAACTGTTTGGTATCTTAACTTCAGAATCTCTTGGCATGTCTGGAAAGTTTTCTTTCATAATTTCATGAAGAAGAACCTCTGTGTTTTGTGAAGCAACTTCGTCACCCTCAGGGATTCCTGTAAGGTGAATATTACTTCTCTTTGAATTATCCTAGAGCTCTCTGAGAGAGTGATCCATTTTGCTCTCCATTTCTCTTTGTCTTTGTGTGCTTAGGTGCATTTAAAAGCTTTGTCTTCAATGCCAGAGATCTTTTCTTCTGCCTGCACCATTCTGTTACTGAGGGAGTCTACCATATTTTTCAGATCTTTGAGGGCTGCAACCTCTTGCCTCAGTGTGTCAAAATTTTTGGTCATTTTTTCTTCGAAATCATTGAATTTTTGAGACAGCTTTTGAATAATTTGAAATTCTGATTCACTCCTTTTTTCCATTATGTTAATCTTATTTGCTATCCAGATTCTGAACTTGATTTCTGACATCTCAGCCATCTGTTCATGGATGGGATCTTTGATTCCATGTGCCCCATCCTTCCTTGGGGGAGTTGATCTACTCTGGTTATTCAGGTTACCAGAGTTTTTCTGCTGATTCTGCCCCATGATGAATTTGCACCATTTGAAGATCTTCCCCAAACCATTCTGCCAGTGGTGGCCATAGGAGAAGATGCTGGCTTCCTCTGGTTGCCTGGAGAGATAGGGTGTGTCTGTCCCGAAAAGCCTCAGGGGTGTGAGCCTTATTGTTCTAACTGGTGCAGCTGCTGCTCTTCACCTCTGGGTACCAGTGCTCCAGTGTGATTCCCTCTCAATTGACCATTCTCTTGCAGTTCTTAGGCTGCCGGGCCTGGAGTGCTGGGAATACACAGTTCAATGAGTCCTTGGGGGTCCTGTGAGGGTGCCTGGGCACAGAGTGCCAGCAGCGGTGAATGGGGAACATGTGGCTCAAGCAGTTCTCCAGCTGCAGGGCTGGGATAGGACACTTCATCCCCAAGGTTGGGGGACACTATCCTTGGGCCTCCTCTCACTTTCTCTGCAGGGAAGGGGGGAAGGGTATACTAGAAATTCAAAATGGCAGTAAAAACATTAGTTCGATTTTTCTGCCTGGTGAGAGGGTGTTCAGAGTCTCAGCAGGGTCCCTCTAGGCAAGTAGACCCCACGTCCTTCAGCTCTCACATGTGGGGTGAGATAATAGGTCCTCAGTTCACTTCTTGCCTGTAGGAAACTTATAGGAGCAGATGAAGAGAAAACAAAGAGAAAAACAAATTTCTTGGGGGAAGGGATGGACACTTTTCCTTTGGGATGTATTACGTACTTGTAGATTGCTTTCTAGGAGTCATAACTTGCCTCACCAGAGGTGTCCTGCAGCTATCGCTCTTCTCTCTCTGCTGGGCTTCTAGTCTTCAACTTTGTTTGGTATCTTTTTGGACTTTATCCTTCCCTCTGGATGGGAGCTTCTGTTGGCAACTGGTACCTGTTGACCATCTTGCCCCTCCCCTCACCATTGAAATTTTAATGGGATTGTCCTGAATTTTGATATCACTTTGGGTGGAGCAAACATTTTAATTATATTAATTTCTTCAAACTGTAATATAGAATAGATAAGGTCAGACAGTTAAGTTGCTAAACTCATCCTAGAAAAAGTGCTCCACACCTCATTGCTGAGTATCAGTACACTAACCTTCAAAATGCTCCCAAAATGCAACCATCAGCTATGCACTGATGCCAGTGTTTTGTCCACTCTTTGAAGCATTTTTTCCAGGATGTATTTGCCAACTTAATTGTCAGACCTCATATGACCACAGCTCTGATGACCATTCCAGAGAAAGGTCCAAGATTATTTTGAAGCTTGGACTAGGCACTAGAGTCAGTGCATAACTTCTCAAGGTGAGTAGTTGGAAAGTGAGTGTATTCATATTTAGTAGTAAAGTATGTAGCATTATTTTATTTCTAGGATGAACTTACCAACTTAATCATCTAGCTTCGCATTTCCATTCATTTGTGTCAATATTTTTCATAAGTGTTTTATGTTTTTAATTGTGTAGATATTTTCTTCCTTGGTTCAACTTATTTGTTGTATTTTTCTTTTTCATATAAATAAAATAGTTTTCTTGATTTATTTATTGGATAGCTTTTGGTTATCGTATATAAAGGCAACCAATTTTTTATGTTGTATATCTTGCAAACATACTGAATTTCTTTATTAATTATAAAAACTTTGATGTTTTTAGCATTGTCTATATCAAACACTATGTAAGCAATGATAATTTTACTTCTTCCTTTCTGATCCATATGGCTTTTATTTCATTTCCTTGCCTTTTTGCTCTGGGTAGGTTTCAAAACTCTAATAGAAGTGGTGAGAGTAAGCAGCCTTGACTTGTTTCTGACCTGTGATAAAAGGTTTTGACCTTTTCACTGTTGAGCATGATGTTAACTGTCGGTGTCTATACTTAATTCTTGAGAATTTTTTTTTTTTAATCATGAAAGGTGTCAAATTTTGTGAAATGCTTTTACTGCATCTATTGAGATAATATAATTTTATTTCATATTTTGATAATGTAGTACATAATATTTATTTATTTGTATATGATGAACTATCCTTGTATCTCTAGGGTCCCACTTTACCATGATATATGATTCTTTTCATATGTTATTGAATTTGCTGACATCTCATTGAGGATTTTTTGCATATATGTTCATTAGGAGTATTAGTTGTGGACCTTTTATTTCTTGTATTATCCTTGTCTGGCTTTGATATCAGGGTTATGCTGGGCTTCTAAATGCATTTGGAAATATTCCCTTCTCATCAGTTTTTTTTGGGGAAAGAGTTTGAGAACGATGGTATTATTAGTAATTCTGCTGTAAATGTTTTGTAGAATATGTAGTGAAGGCATCTGTCCTTGAACTTTTCTTTTGTAAAAGACTTTGGATTATTGATCAAATATCCTTACTTATCATTTTTCTGTGTAGATTTTGTTATTTCTTTAGAAACGAGGTCTTGATCTGGCTCAGGCTGGTCTCAAACCTGTGAGCTGAGGCAGTCCACCCACCTCAGCCTCCCAGAGTGCTGGGATTAGAGGAGTGAGCCACTGCTCTTGGCCAATTTTGTTATTTCTTAATGATTCAGTGTTTGTAGGCTGCATGTTTCTAGGAATTATCCATTTCTTCTAGGTTTTCTCATTTGTTGGTGTTCAATTGTTCATAGTAGTCCCTTATGATCCTTTGTTTTTCTGTGGTCCTCTTTATTTACAAATTTATTTAAGTGTTCTTCTTTTTTTTTTTCCTCGAGACAGAGTCTCACTTTGTGCCCTTGGTAGAGTGCTGTGGCATCACAGTTCATACAGCAACCTCAAACTCTTGGGCTTAAACGATTCTCTTGCCTCAGCCTCCCAAGTAGTATTTAAGTCTTCTTTTTTCTTAGTCTAGCTAAAGATTCATCAATTTCATATTTTTAAAAAACTCAGTTTTGTTACTGGTTTCTTTCTTTTTTGTAGTCTGTATTTTATTTGACCTTTGATATGCCTTTCCTTTTGTGACATATGGCTTACTATGTTTTTCTAGTTTTTGGAGTTGTAAAGCTAGCTTGCTTATTTGAGATCTTTTCCCCTAATATATGCATTTGCTCCTATACACTTTTTCTTATATACATAACTACTTTTGCTGTATTGTGTATGTTTTAGTGTGTAGTGGAAAGTGCAGAAAACTTACTTCCCTTTATGTCTTTATATCTTCCCCTGTTTTGAAGATACTTTTCTGTATTTCCTCTGTATACTTTGAGGATGATACCAGACATTGTCAAAATATTGCTTTAACCAGAAAACATAATTTAGAGACTGCAGGAGAGAAGTCTATTTAATTTATCTGTATTTTTGTTTACCATGCTTGTTCTTCCTTTCTGATGGTCTAACATTTCTTCTTTATTTTTATTTAGAGACATTTCTTTAACCATTCTTGTAGTGTAGTTATGCTAGTGAAAATTCTGTCAATTTTTCTCAATTAGCACATCTTGATTTTTCCTATATACATATAGGTTTATGCCTTCTCATAAATATGAAAAGTTTTCCATTATTATTTACTTGAGTACTTTTTTAGTCTTGTCCTCATTCTTGCTTCCAGAATTATGATGATACAAATGTTCAATTGTTTACTTAATTCCCACAGGTCCCTAATTCTCTCCCTTTATTTTTGGTTCAGTATATTTTGTTTATGTTATTTAAGTTTAGATTGAGTTATACCTATTGCCCTATTTTCAAATTCAAATGGTCTTTCACATGTTGCTTCTATTTTGATATTAAGGCCATCCACTTGCATATTTTTATTTAAGTAAAGCTGATTTTTACTTCTAATATTTGCACTTTTATATTTTCTTTTATATTTTCTATTTATTTTCTAAACCTTCCTGGGTTCTTTTTTATATGTTTTATGTTTATTTGCAATTGCTTATTGAACCATAATTAATAAAGGCTTCTGAAAAATCTACTGGATAGTTTTAATTTCTCTGTTATTTCTGTGTTGACATCCATGACATCTTTTTAAAAATGCAGTCTGAGATCTTTTTCTTAATACAATGAATGATTTTCAAAATCATTAATCATAAAATTAAAATATTAATTTATGCAAATCTCAATCTTACTTAAACCTTTTTTTCTGCTTTTCCCTTATACCTTTTTCAGTAGAAAATATCTATTCCCTGTTACTCCCAGGTATAGCAGTATTCATGTTCCCCATCCATCTGTCACTACCATTCAATTTGAGAGAGTTCTTGGCACTGCTTAGCAGAGATGGGAGTTCTGGCTACATGTTAGTTCTCCATTTATAACTCCCTGGCTGAGATATATAGGAATGCCTTATTACTGCTCCATGACCTCCACTGACACCACTGGGAATGACATTAATGCTGTCAACCCTGGGAGATGGTAGAGGTTCTGACTCCCCACAAGTCCCCCCCAACCTGATACTATATAATCAGGGACAAGGAAAGATGCCTTATTTCTTCTGGGGGAAGGTGAGAACATACATAGAAGTCCAGGCTTCCTAAGGTCTTTACTCACAATGTGGGCTTGAAGGTGTTAGTGGAAGTGTAGTTTCTACTGTCAGGGATAAAAATTCCAGCTAATTCAGTCTTGAAAACACTATTCCAACAGGGGCATTGAGGCAACTGGCTGAAGTCTGTTAAATATAGGAGTCTAGACTCCCCATTTTCCCTTTGCTGACATGCATAGGGGTTGTATCACAGTTATTTCTGTGCTCTTTAACTTGGCAAAATAGTTTTTATATGAAAGTTTTATGTCTTGTTAGGTTTCCCTTTTCCTTCTCCTATAGCCTTATGAAGTGGTTTTTGTCAGAACTTCTGTTGTCTGTGCCTATGGGCATTTCCATGAAGCTACTTTAGTTTCAAATCTGGAATATGTGAGATGGAAAGAAAACACAGGAACTCACTACTGTGCAATTTTTTAAGTTCTGAGGTCTTTAGCCAATCTTAGTTCTTTCCACATTTAAGAGTCTGCTTATGATTTTTTAAAATAAGTAATGCTCAGAGTTTTTATTGGTATTTGTTGGGAGAAATAGGGAGAAACAAATTCACTCCATCTTCCAATAAGCAACATTCCCCACAAGGATTTTTGATATTTCTGTTTGTGTAAAGTTGCTATTATCTCATTGGTCATAGCTAGTTACAATGCCAATTTTAAGTGATGGAGAAATAGACTCCTCCACTTCATGGGAGAATCTTCAAAGTCCTATTGCATATGTAGAGACACAGAAAAGGCAGACATTGTAGCCATTTTTATAACCTATGAAAAACTCTCTGATGGATGAGAGAAGAAGGTGAGAAAAATTGTGAAGCAGAGAAGTGAGAAAGGGAGAGTGAATGGAGAATAGGAGGAACAAAGACAGATCAATAAAGCTATCAAGAAAATCAAAGGAGAAACTATTGTTGGTAACAACATTGTGAAGAACAAATTACAGGAACATCTATCAGGAAAAGATAAAATAGTACACATGTGAGTAACAAAAAGTATGTAACAATAAGTTAAAAGTGTGTGAATGTGAAAATAAACAGATAATTTCATATGGGTGGTAAGAAGAACATGGTCATGTAAAGGTGTTATGGTCAAGGTATAACTCCTGGTCTCTCAGTTTCTTCTGAAGTATGAGGAAATATTTCATGCTTCCAGAGTTACAGATGAAAATAGAGTAACAGTTAATTTTATGTTCTTTCAGAGTAAATTCTGATATTTTAAAATTTCTGAGGTCTGTTTTTCTTCCACTTATGGAACATCCAAGTTCTCCCACGTTATGTCTGTCAGTGACTGAGAGTAATTAGAGACAAAGTTTGAAATTTCTTTCAACTTTCTTCCTAAAAGCAAACCCCAGACAGTTCTGTTTCCTGTTGATTTGCACTTTTTTCTTTCTATCTTTCTTTCTTTTTTTTTAAGACAAAGTCTCACTATGTTGCCTGGGTAGAGTGCGCAGGGTGTCATATCTCACAGCAACCTCAAACTCTTGAGTGTGATTCTCTTGCCTCAGCTTTCCAAGTAGTTGGGACTACAGGTGTCTGACACATTGCCTGGCTATTTTTTTTTTGTTGTTGTTGTTGCAGTTTTCATTGTTGTTTAGCAAGCCCAGGCTGGGTTCGAACCTGCCAGCTTTGGTGTATGTGGCCAGTGCCCTATTAACTGAGTTATGGGCACCAAGACAATTTGTACTTTTTTGTACAAGACAATTTGTACTGTGCCCTGGATTCAGTAAGCAACAAAACCTATCTAGAGAAGGTAGGAAAGCTCACTCCAAGAGAAAAGTGGCCAATCTTACCATCATGATATACCTTAAATAATCATATACCATGGAGTATATTCACACTCAGAAAACAACAGAGTGCTGAATCAACTTCATTCTGTTTCTGTTTCAACATAGTATGTATTAAGTGTTTTGTTTGTATTAGATACTATGCTGTGTATTCTATATACATTGTCTTATTTGCCTACTTGTAATATTGTCATCACCATTTTACTGAGAAAATTGAGACTTAGAGGACTTAATGACAAGTAAAAGGGCACACTGGTAGTCACGAAACTAGTAGTAAAACTTAGTTCTCTTTAGTTTAAAGGCATGACCACTTAACCACATGTCACACTGTCTTTCCATGTAACTACCAAATGGCAACAAACTGAAGCCAAAATTCTGGGAATCGAGGAATTGATTTCACAACTTTTGAAACTTTTTGCATTAAAGTAAAATTTGTGATGCTGAAGTTGAACATCACAAATATGAAAAGGGTGGAAAACCTTTACACTTCTCCACAGATGTTTAAACATGTAATTTCAGCAATAGTGTTTTACAAGAATTTTGAGAGAAATATTTTATTTGAATAATCAACAAGTAGTCTTAGATGTCTCTAAATGCTGCAATGCATTCTTATTCTGAACTTAAATTAACTATTGCTGATATGCTATTCTGAGATATTAGGTAGAGAGATATGATATAAATGAAAATCCTTAATCTTATTTCCCTTGATCACTTTACCTCTTCTGTTTAGGCTTTTACTAGAGCAAATATATTTGTTTGTGACATCTTAAGTACCAAATATTTTATCAAACAAATATATTCTAATATGTTTGAAATTAACAACTCTACAGGATGTATAAATGAACCTTAGCTCTGCCTTTATGGTAATGACATCACTTGTAGAAGTTATTCTACTGTAATTAAGATAATATAAAAATTGTGAGAAAAAATTATCAAAACAACAAAGCAAAAATTATTTCCATTGATGGTAGACTGATTACCATCACTAGAAATTATCTATCTGTACATGGAACTTGGGAACTATCTTTTCTCCTAAAGACCCTTGACAATGAATATCATATAGTAAATGATGCTTTGGAAAGAGGAAGGAAAGAAAATAAACTACCAAAATTAAGAAAATGAAGAAGATGAAATATTTGGGAGTTTACCTAACAAAGAACATGAAAGATATCTATACAGAGAACTATGAAACTCTAAGAAAAGAAATAGCTGAAGATGTTAACAAATGGAAAAAAATATCATGCTCGTGGCTGGGAAAATGTTAAAATGTCCATATTACCGAAAGCAATGTATAATTTTAATGTAATCCCTATTGAAGCTCTACTGTCATACTTTAAAGATCTTGAAAAAATAATACTTCATTTTATATGGAATCAGAAAAAAACTCAAATAGCCAAGACATTACTCAGAAATAAAAACAAAGCAGGAGGAATCACATTACCAGACCTCTGACTATACTATAAATTTATAGTGATCAAAACAATATGGTATTGGCACAAAAACAGAGAGTTAGATGTATGGAACAGAATAGAGAACCAAGAGATAAACCCAGCTACTTACCATTATTTCATTTTTGACGAGCCAGTTAAAAACATTCAATGGGGAAAAGATTCCCTATTTAACAAATGGTGCTGGGCAAACTGGCTGGCAACCTATAGAAGACAGAAACTGGACCCACACCTTTCACCATAAACTAAGATAGTCTCACACTGGATTAAAGCTTTAAACTTAAGGCATGAAACTATAAAAATACTAGAAGATAGTGCAGGGAAAACACTTGAAGAAATCGGCCTAGGGGAGTATTTTATGAGGCAGACCCTCCCGGGTAATTGAAGCAACACCAAAAATACATTATTGGGATCTAATCAAACTAAAAAGCTTCCACACAGCCAAGAACACAGTAAGTAAAGCAATCAGACATTCCTCAGAATGGGAGAAGATGTTTTCAGGTTATATCTCCAACAAAGGTTTAATAACCAGAATCCACAGAGAACTCAAACATATTAGCAAGAAAAGGACAAGTGATTCCATCTCAGGGTGGGCAAGGGAGTTAAAGAGAAAATTCTCTGAAGAAGACAGGAGCACAGCCTACAGACATATGAAAAAATGCTCATCATGCTTAATAATCAGAGCAATGCAAATCAAAACTACTTTGAGATATCATCTAACACCAGTAAGATTAGCCCACATCACAAAATCCCAAAACCAGAGATGTTGGCGTGCATGGGATAAAAGGGAACACTTCTGCACTACTGGTGAGAATGAAAATTAATACATTCCTTTTGGAAAGAGGTTTGGAGATCACTTATGGATCTAAAAATATATCTGCCATTTGATCCTACAATTCTTCTACCAGGTATATATACAGAAAACCAAAAATCATATCATAACAAAAGTATTTGTACCAGAATGTTTATTGCAGCCCAATTCATAATTGCTAAATCATGGAAGAAACTCAACTGCCCATTGACCCATGAATAGATTGATAAATTGTGGTGTACACTATGGAATATTATACAGCCTTAAAAAAAGATGGAGACTTTACCTCTTTCCTGTTTACATGGTTGGAACTGGAACATATTCTTTTTATCAAAGTATCTGAAGAATGGAAGAAAAAGTATCCAATGTACTCAGTCCTACTATGAAACTCATTTATAGTTTTCATATGAAAGCTACAACCCAATTATAGCCCAAGAATATGGGGAAAGGGGAAAGGGAGGGGAGGGGTGGGGGAAGGCTGGGTGCAGGTAGGGTAATTAGTGGGACCACACCTATGGTGCATCTTGCAAGGGTACATGTGAAACTTACTAAGTGTAGAATATAAATGTCTAAACACAATAACTAAGAAAATGCCATGAAGGCTATGTTAAACAGTTTGATGAAAATATTTCAAGTTGTATATAAAACCAGTACATTGTATCCCATGATTGTATTAATATATACAGCTATGATTTAATTTAAAAAAAGAAAATGAAAAGTAGCCCAGATATTATGTTCATTCATCCATTGTTTTATTTATTAGTATTTTCAGTCATCATTAAGGAGTATGATAGAACAGAATGGATTTTAGGTTTACACAATGCTTTATATCAAACTCTTCCATTTCTAGCTATATTGCTCATTCTCTGTCAGATTCATTTTTTCTTATCTGCACAATGGATTTTCTAATTGAATTGGTTCTTTTACCATTATTAAATAGTCCTATTTATTCCTGGCCATAAGTGGTGAGCATGCTTTATCTGAAAATCCAAAATCCAAAACATTTTGAGTGCAGATATGAGGCTACAAGCGTAAAATTTCACATCTGATTTCATGTAATGGGTCACAGTTAAAACACAATCAAAACTTCATTTTGCACATAAAGTTTTTAAAAATATCAAATAAAGTTACCTTCAGACTATGTGTATAGGATTCATATGAAACATTAATACATTTTATGTTTAGAGTTGAGTCCCATCTCATTACATATATGGAAATATTTCAAAATACAAAAAATTCTAAAGTCACAAACATTTCTTGTCCTAAGCATTTCAGATCAGGGGTATCAATCTATATTCCTTTGTTGTGATTTACTTTTTTTGATGTTAATATAGCTGCACGTGCTTCCCTAAGCTTCAAGTTTGCATGGTATATGAGTATATTTTCTATCCTCTTCTTTTTAATTAGTTTATGCCTTTATAATTGAAAGTTGTATCTTTTAAACAATATATAGTTGGTTCTTACTTTTATGCATTCTGAAAATGCATTCATTTTAACTTGATTGTTTAGACTATTTATATTTAATACAATCATTATATGGTTGGAGATAGGGCTACCATTTCTTTATTTGCATTCTTTTTTTTTATTGCTGCTATACTTCTGTCTCCATTTGGGTTGAATAATTTTTAAGAATCCTTTCTAAGCTTTTTAGGGCAAATAAGTTTTTTTGAAAAGCTTAGTTCAGTGGTTGCAACTCAATTTGTGATAGTTATCTCTTAAACATGAATTATTCACAAAACACAATAAATATTTCATTATTCATAAATATATGTGAAATCCAAACTGATGTAGCATTGTTTTAAAACTAAAGAGGACTTAAAAATTAATGTGAAAAAGTAATACATAGACAATATACCATGATGTGTCAAAATGGAAACATATACAACTATGTTCAAGAAGCACTGAAACAAAGAGGTGGTAGGATTTAGAAAGGGAAAATCAGTTCTCCTGGTGAAGGACTAAAAGTTGAATATAAATGTCTTAACACAACAATTATGAGAAAGACATGATGGCTATGTTAGCCTGTTGGATGAGAGTTTTCCAAACTGCATATGGAAGTAACACACTGTATCCTATGATAAAATTAATGTACACACTTATGATCTAATAAAAAAAGAAAAAAAAAAAACAAGCAAACCAAAAAGCCAGTCTACATAGGCAGCACCTGAACCAAGGTCTGGACCCACGGTGTCTGACATATTTGATGATGATCCCCTGAATGCCTGTGGAGGCCATAGAGCACACAGGGCATTCACATCTCACCCTTCAGCTGCATCCTTGAGTCAGTGGTGATGCCTTATATACTGGTGGTCTTAAATGGATTACAAAAGCAAATACTATTAATAATGCCTAGCTCACCTTTACCCATTGTACTTAGAATTTTTCTGCACTGATTTTAATCATGCTTAATACTACAAAACAAAAATAAATGCTTCACGGTGGAAAAAAAAGTACCCCCAGAACCTCTTAATATGAATAAATAAGTTGAACAAGATTGCAGGATGCAAGAAACACCCTAGATAAACATAAAAAAATTAATGATACTTCCTTATATAACATGTGATAATAGGGAGAAAAAAATTACATCCTTTTACTTTCAGAACTTTTTAATTGAATCTGCAACAAAACTTCATCACGTACCATATCTTAAGCTCTTGCCCTTAAAGATTTTCCTTGCCATTTTATTATAATTTGAAAATACATTATTCTTCTAAGTCCCTGAAATTTGGAATAAATATGTTGCTGTCATTTTAAAGATATATTTTGCCTTTCTATGCTTTTCTCCTTGAAAGCAGAAGTTAATCACCTGAATATCTTTTACATGTTTTATAATATCTTTACTATTTCTTATATTTTTTTGGAATTTATTCAACTTTACTAATGGTTTTCCATTTTCCCAGTACTTTTGGAAGTAAATGTGTGTGTGCATATGTGTGCTCTAGTCTTCCAGGATGCAATCACTTACACCTCAAGAGTTTTTTTTTGTGACTTTCATCCCCCAAACCCATGGTCTCACCTAAGCAATGGACTACTTGGTTTACATTCAGTTTTCATAAAACCCCACCATTCTTACTTCGTTGTAATATTTGTCGTATCATCCTTCCCATTCTCACTGCTCACATAAAGCCAGTCTTGCTAGTTCATTAATATATTAGCAGACACATGTTAGGTACTTAATGTACCTATCAGGTTATGAATAAATTAATGAGTATATGAATATATTAATGAGTATATGAATTATGCCTTCAAGGAGCCTGTCCTGCCACAAGTGTGGTAGGATACTTTATGGAATCAAAATATTATTACATCAAGACTTTTTGCTTCCTGAAAGAAGTCAAAGTTCATGGTTACTTAAGTCTCTTTACAACTGAGTTCTAAGCCATTTTTATGTAATTTCCAAATAACGCCTTATTTGTGCTATCTCTGTTGAAACTCAATTGAACTCACTGTTCTCCCTCCCCCTTTGGCTTCATTTACACAATTTCTTTCCAGCTAAAGTATCTTTTCTCTTCCCTCTGCTCCATACCGAACATGCCTAGACACTCCCATCTCCAAATAAAACCTTAATTTGTGGCCAAGCTCAAGTACTACTTATATAGTAATTCTTCTCTGATCATTATTTCGTTTTTCTAAAAGTAATTATGTTTTCTTTTAAATCTCACATCATTGTGCATGTACTCTGATGGCACACGACATCAAAGCTTGTATCATTATTTATTTTTGTATAAATTCACTCTTCTCCACTAGACTGCAGACTGCTAGATTATTTATCATTTTAGTCTTTTCTAGGCCTAGCAGATGATGAAACAGTAGGTACTCAATTACTATTTAAAAATAAGTCATCACTTTTATGTTTTTTAAGCTATTCAGTTTGGTCAAGTGCTTAAGAAATCATCTTGGGCATAAAAATTGTCAGATATATACAACTTTAGCCAGTGTTTGAAATAATGATGTAATTTCTAACCAAATTACAGGAATCAGAAAAATCTGGAATGAACACTCATTAAAGGATAGATCTGTAATGACTGATCATTACATGAGTTCCACCCCCGTGACCTCATTAACCTCCCCACCTCAGAGGGCTTCACTTCAAATACAGTCACACTGAGTCACAGGGCTTCCCCTGGTAAGTGTTCGGAGTGGAAGGCAGAGTTCAGTCCATAGTAGGAGGCCTCCCCTCCTCCCCTGAGTCAGAACTGAGGCTTCGCTGGGCTGCATCTGCACTTCCTATGAGGCCCTGTCGCCTACTCAGCTGGTGGCTTTGGTTTGTTGACCTGTCCTTCTGTCAAATAGTAAGCTCTGTGTCCCCCTTGGTGGCTCATTTGTGTCTTTGAAACTTGATAAGCTTGATAAATGTATTTGTTAAACATTGGGATGAAGTTCTGCTGTTTGTGACAACTTAGGTGACCCAAATACATAATTTCACTCATTGATTTTAATCCCACTTCCTTTAGAAGTTACCATTGCAGGTGTGATGTCCAGATTCAGTATTTTCCCACCTGTAAGGAACTGTTGATTAGACTCTGAATGACTCAAGTTCATTCAGTTTGGGGAGGAAATGCTAAGAAAAGCCACCTCAGCTATGACATTTCCTCTGCCTCCTAGGTGTGTGCTTGCATTTCATCAGACCTCCTCAGGCCTTCATCAGGCTTTGCTGCCACCAACCCAGGTCCCACTTTCCTCTCCCTCTCTTTTTTTTCAGATAAGCAAGCTGGAGGCTCGCCTGAGGCAGCAGGGGGTAGAGAGACAGAGGCATTCAAAGGAAGGATGAGGAGCGCTGGGTGAAGGAAGACTGTGTCAGTGGCGTCTGTGAGGTCTATGCTGAGACATCTGCCCTCCACCTCCTCCTATTTTCAAAAATTCAAAAAGTGAAAAGTCATCCTTTTTGAGAATAAACTCTAGGCATATTTTTTCATATTGGGATACGGTGTGAGATTTCAAGCTTCTTATTATTGATTAAAACATAGCTACTATCTAACGAGAGCCTGCAAGAGACCACAGGCTTTTTCCAAGTTCACTAACAGAGGAGGGAAGGGAGGCTAAAGGAATCGATGTAACTTGCCCAAGGTCACACAGTAAACTGAGGCAGCTGACTTGAGTTTATCTTATTATTCTCTAGTCAGGCTCACTATAAACGTTGCCCGAAGGCACTGTAACTACACAATTCTATAGAAATATAAAAATGCATTATCATGGTTTCCACCAAAATAAAAGAAACAAAAATGCACAGTATTTATTTTTTAGTTTGCTTTTTGAAAAGAGCTGAACCCCTCCCCCCAACACACACAGGCACACACACACACACACACACACACACCAATCCTCTAGCACAGCATTTTCCAACCTTTTTTAATCTCACGGCACACTTGAACGCCTAGTCAAACTTCCCCGGCACACTTAAATTATGTTGACCAAAAAAGGAGTAAAAGAAAGAATATACTTACTGTGCTTTGAACTTCTATTGAAAATCATTTAATTAAGGATCTTGAAAAATGTTTGCAGCACATTGATCCTTTCATCACACACTGATTGAAAATCACTGCTCTAGAAACATGAGCGCTTCCTCACATATACTCAGCCTCACGGGAATGGTGGGCAGCATGTGTAATCTTATTCTCCACCCTGGAAATGTATAGAAAGAAAAAAATGAATAGAAATGACAGGCAAAAGTTAACTCAGACCATGAGCAACTTTTATTATGACAAGATGGCCAAGCCTATATGTTTTTAGTAATTTTACTATAAGAAACATGGGTATGATGTTGGAATGTTACCTTTCAGAGTGACTACATCACATGTATGGTGGAGACTTGTTCCCCGGTTCCATGTGCCAGTCCTGAATTGGAGAAAGGAATCTGCTGTCCAGTCTGCACAGACTGCGGAATGCCGGCTGACTACCCAGAGAAATGCTAAGGAACATTACCTGCTCTTAAGTCCTGAATGGAGAATTTCTCAGAAAGAGACATTTAGGGTTTCAGCACTTTTAAGCTATAGTCACATCTTTGATGTGGAAACTGCTGACTTAAGAACAAATTAGATGTACTGAAGCTCTTTTATCTTTTCATTTTATACATGCCTTCAAATAATTCAGGTCTAAAAATTATAATCTGCCTAGGAATCAGGTTATCTTAAGACGTATTCATTGTTGTAAGCCCTCAGTTTTATACACCATACATGGGAATAAAAAGAATGTTGTAATATGTCTTAAAATGTGAATAGAGGGCAGTGCCTGTGGCTCAAGGAGTAGGGCGCTGCCCCTACATGCCAGAGGTGGTGGGTTCAAACCCAGCCCTGGCCAAAAAACAAACAAACAAACAAAAAAATATGTGAATAGAATATTGTGGAAAATCTGTAATTTCAACATTTGGAGTGAACTCATAATGTGCAAGAATTTTGAGAGACTGAGTTTTGCACTTAGAGAAAACATCTGGAAAGATCTGTAATAAATTTGTGACAATGCTGTGATGTGGTTCTCCCCACCCGACTCCGGTTCTCTCAGATCTCTGGGCAATTGTCAGCTTCTGCTGGGAAGGCCCTGATCTTAACCTTCATTAGTCTGTAAATTCTGGAACAGAAGAGAAGAGTTGGTGAAGGAGTATCATTATTTTAGGTAGCTTGTTAGTTTGGCATGTAGCTGAAAAATGCAAACTCTGTGAGGGAAGAGACTTTAAAGCAGATCTATTCAGTATCTGCCCTTCCCTTACTTGTCATTATTAACATTTGTGAGACGTCAAAATTGAAATACAGCAAGTCTGAAGTTCAGGAGCTGTCAGTTTACTGTGAGAAAACTTGATAGTGTTTCCACCTTTCACAAGAGATGCTGCTATAAGATTCTAACCTGGGTGCTCTGACACCATTGAATAGAACACTATGGACAACGGAATATTATTTATAATAATTCTGAGTATCAAGTAAGTCAGATGGTTTTCACTTAGTATTAGGTAAGAGTCTTTAAAATCTAATTTTAAAATGTATGCCCATGTGTGGGTGTCGCTTGCAGTTGTTCACTGATTAAAGAGTGAGGAAAGACTTCATATAGCATCCTTCCAAGGCAGACTCTCAGGGAAGTAGGGCTACTGTTTTCCAACTGCAAAGTAAACTTGTAAAAACAGGCAAGAGTTCCCAATATTTAGACTTATTGTGTGTGTACAAGGCAGTTTTCGGTTTAGACAAAATATTTTGTGATTTTAGTATCCTGTTCAAGGAAAGACGTTTCTGGACATTAATAGTACCTGCATAGATGTCATCCTCTTCAAATGGGTTTGTGACTCCCTTCCAAGGTTCAAATTATTTTTACTAAAATGTTTTGTAGAACAAAATGTAATATATCTCCAGAATTTCATGTTTATGGCCTTTTCAAAATTTATAACAATTTAAATTATATTAAGTTTTAAAACACAAAACCTAACAAATCCCAGAAGCTTGACATTTGGTAGACTTTTAAAACCCAATACAGTGACATGAAGTCAAAGCAATCACAGTAGACTACTCACTGTAAATTACAATAAAAATGATAATTACATTAAATTTTGTGAAATCTAGGTTTTTCATCATATTTGTCATTTTTTCATTGTACTGACTTAAACAAAACCTAAGCGACTGCTCAAAGTACTTCTTAAACATGACCATGTGCCAGCTTGGATGTCACTTGGTTAATTAGAACAAATCACGTAACATAACCAAACTTCAAAATAACAAAACCAAATTAACATTTAAAAGGGAACTGGACTGACCATATGAAGATATATGAAACTACATGTCATTGACAACACAGCTTGAAAATTCAGCCACCTTTATAGACATGGTTATAATTTAATGACATGCATTTCTTTTCTAATACATTTTATCTTATAACATTTATGTGTATGTTTCTAATATTGTTTTTATTTTTGAAAGTAATATTTCACATGGTAAAAGTTTCAGATAATTTCCAAGGGCATGCCCTGCATTCTATTTCTACAGTCCAAATGCAGGGGCTGCTTTTAGTTTTAGGATGTGTGTGTGTGTGTGTGTGTGTGTGTGTGTGTGCGCGCGCGCGCATGCATGTGCCTGTCTCTCCACCTTTGTGCATATGCATTCTTTATAAATATCACTTGCAAAACAAACTTGACAATATTTCCTCCTTTGCAGTTTTGTTTTTTCTAAATAACCTTAAACATCAAAAATCCAAGAGCATTTATTTGTTAACAGCATATTAATATATCACATTATGGCAGGAAGTCTACATGAGATAAAATTTAATGTGGTAATTCCCTGATCTGGGACATAAAAGTCACAGCACATGAAGTGTTCTCATCATTCACAGGCAGGTGTACACAAAGAAGGCCAAAGCCATCCCCACTGGCTCTTTACACGATTTCCTTTAATAGAAAAAGGCAAGATTTTTAAACCAGGGTGTATGGGTCTTTGAGAGGGTAGAAAAATGCCCCCTTTCTTTAAGAGCACTTTAGCTTCTATGCCGTGCCCTCAACACACGAACGGCCACACAGCACATGGAACTACGTGATAGGAAGTTGAAGGACATAGGAGAGTTCTATAAAACACAGCTGAGAGCAGACTATTTCTCTGACAGTCTTTAAGACTCACTTATGGCAAATAAAATGTGTAGAAAAATGAGTGTTTATGCTGATTTGTTTATTTCCTAGACTTGTTTATTGGTAAGGCTTTTTAGTTTTATTTAATTGCGAAGTTGATATATTCCCTGGACTGCAATTCCTACAAATATCCTGTGACAAATGACATGTATATGCATTCTACATTTTTTCAAACAAAATATAGTTAATTATTAAGTTAAATCAAGTTCATATATCTGTCAGGCAGAAATCCTATCTTTCACTTGAGGAAAGATGTACACTATCAAAATCCACATTTAGCCGAGTGTCCTCAACATTTATTGGCATGAAAGAGTTTGTGAAAACCATGTTTTACATTTCTTTCTCATGAGTATACAAAATGGTACTTGTATAATGGCTGTACTAATGTAATGGCTCTAAAAACTGTACCATTAATATCGCTTTATATACTGTATCTATACTTTATATACTGTATTTTTGGCCCTTGTGTAAGAAAATTTTCTGATTTTTGCTTTAAGCATTAGAATGAATCAGTGTTTAAGCCTGAATTTCAAATATAGACTAGGGAAAAAGAATAGTTATATTCCAATATTATGAGGCATGTTTTCTCTTGTATTAATATATTTCATAAAGGCAATGAGGTAAATTCCAATGTAATTATCGACCAAAACAATTCAACCCTGAATGGATATGTGTATACGTATGCATATATAGACACACACACATACACATTAAATAGTAACATTTTGTCATACACTTTGTACCTAAATACTGGTGTGCGTTTGAAATTTGTGCATATGAAAAAAATATAATTTAAACCTTTTTAATTGTATTTATATCTTTGCAAGAGAAATAAATCATCTAACTATTTACTGTTTACCTGGCTATCCATCATCCATATTTTGGTTAAAAGAATCTTGAGAGGGCAGCGCCTCTGGCTCAAAGGAGTAGGGCGCTGGCACCATATGCTGGAGGTGATGGGTTCAAACCCAGCCCCAGCCAAAACTGCAAAAAAAAAAAAAAAAGAAAAGAAAAAAATCTTCAGAAAACTCTTACTTTCATATTTGTGAATATATGCTAAAATATTAGAAATAAATGAAAATTACTCAAGGGAGAATCTCTGTTTGAAGGTTTTAAAAGGACTCATATTTTTCCATCTTTATGTATCACATTTAATGAAAAGTAATTGCTGCCAACTTAAAACATATAATATGAATATTTTAATATATGATAAACTAACATTTATTCATGCTGTCATTTTTGTTTGTTTGTTTATTTTGGTGATAAAGTCTCACTTTGTCACACTTGGTAGAGTGCCATGGCATACTAGCTTACAACAACTTCAAACTATTGGGCTCAATTGATTCTCTTGCCTCAGCCTCCCAAGTAGTTAGGACTACAGGCTCCACCACAATGCCCAGCTATTTTTAGAGATAGGGTCTCGCTCTAGCTCAGGCTGGTCTCAAACCTGTGAGTTCAGGGAATCCATCTGCATCGGCCTCCCAGAGTGCTAGAATTATAGATGTGACATTTTAATAGAACAAAGCTATCTTCCCTAAACGTTAAAGAGATTCATTTAAATCATTCTATTTGTTGTTGTTGTTGTTATTTCTTGTGGAAAGATTACTGAAGAACATTTTTACTCAATTGCCTACCAAGAGTGCATTTACTTGACCAGAATAGGGGGATGTGATGCTACATCCCACCCTGGGAGGCAGTCCTGGGGTCTTATAATGCAGTGGTCTATCTAGGAATAAAAGGAGCCGATCTGAGAATGTTTGCCCATTTCCTTCCTGAGAATTACTAGTGAATATTGAATTAGACAAAATTATAATTGTTCAGATTTTAAGAGAAATAACAGGTTAGAAGAAATGAATTTATTAAAGGCTAAGTAAGCAGATACAACTCACCCACCTGACGTGATAAAAATATTATCAGAGTAATGAGATTTAGGTCAAGTCAGAAGAAAACCTGGATTTTTTAAAAACTTAGAATCTTCTAAAAGTAAGAAAAAAATTGAGCAATCAGTGTTTTGGAATAGCATGTAAAAGACACAGTATGATTTGCTGATAGGGCAGGGGAATAATTAATTGATAATATGATGCTATTAAACCACACAAGAAAGAAAAACGCTTTATGATAGTAAAGCCCCTAAACTGATGTGCAAACAACTATGAAAAGACAAGAGTTTGGAGGCAAAGCTGAGGAGGGCTGGGCCCCACGGTTACATGCTGGTGAGGAGTTTGGAGGCAGAGCTGAGGAGGGCTGGGCCCCACAGTTACATGCTGGTGAGGAGTTTGGAGGCAGAGCTGAGGAGGGCTGGGCCCCACAGTTACATGCTGGTGAGGAGTTTGGAGGCAGAGCTGAGGAGGGCTGGGTCCCACAGTTACATGCTGGTGAGGAGTTTGGAGGCAGAGATGAGGAGTGGCTGGGTCCATAGATACATGCTGATGAATCTGGAGAACATTCTGGTTTGAACCTGGAAATGAACAACGTATAGCGAAGAGAGCCAGGAGCCTCAGTGGCCAGACACTAGTACTGCAAACATCCTGCAAAGGTGTGACTTGTGTTTTAAACTCATGCCAGAAATTTCTAACAACATGGAGAAGTGAGCCAACTAATGTCCCTTTCTGATTCAGATTTCTAGAGAAGCTGAACAAAATATGATATAAAACATGAAATATGTAATTGAACACAAGAGAATAAAAAACTAAAATCTCCAAGCTTTAAAACAAAGGAGCCTAAATCAAGGTAAATGAAATGGCACAGTAGGGGCAAATAAAGTCCAGTAGAGAAGGGAGAGGCTGGGACTTTACATACATGCTCAGGCTCTGAAGATAGGTCTGCAGCCAGGATGAGACTGAACAGAAACATATTGCCTCTTAGGATGTTCTCCTTGTGAATGAAAGTGTTCTTGAAAAATATGATGCCCAGCCAGGATGATCCTGGTAAACTCCTCTCTATTTCGACCTTGGGTTGGAGGCAGCTTTTATCTTACACCATGTAGAGGTGTAAAGTCCAAATTGACACCAGCCTTATGTTGCAGAAATCTCAAGCTAAGAAAAGAATACAAACATTTGTCCTGTTCCAATAAAGAAATCAAAAAGTACATGAAAAACAGTATATCCCACAGGTTAGTTAAGGTTTCAAAAATAATTAAGTATAATGTTAAGCTTAATGACTGAAATAATAGACATATGATTTTCCTTTAGAAAAACACGGCCAACTCAAAAGAAGGCAGGAAAGAAGAAATAAAGAAAAAGCTTCATCAATGAAAACAATATAGCAGCAGTAAAATTAAAACACTTGAAACCACATCAATGTAAATGTTATTTGCTCACCAGATAAAATACAGAGTATCAGACTGATTAAAAAATGTATATACACAAACATATACTCACAAATACAAACATACATACACAAGACAAAACTAAAACATAATAACACAAATTTGTTGGGCATAAAAGGATAAAAAAAAATATGCCATATAACACCTGATTGTTAAAAGGGACTTATGAGTTGAACCAGGTCCCCTTCCTCCAAATTCCTATGTTGAAGTAGTACCCCCAGTATCTCAGATGTGACTATCTTAGGAAATAGGGTTTTGAAAGAGTTAATTAAGTTAAAATTAGGTCATGAAGGTGGGGTGCAAATCAATATCCCTGGTATCTTTATCAGAAGAGGAGGTTAGAACACAAATCAGAAGAAAGCTGTGTGGAAATGAAAATGGTTGTCTTCCAGCCCAGGACAGGCACGGCTCACAGCCCTCAGATGGGATCGACCTACTGGCACCTTGAATTGGGGCTTCTCCTCTCAGTGCTGTGAGACAAAGAGCTGCTGGTTTTGGAGCATCCAGTTTGTGGTGCTTTGTTACAACTGTCCGAGAAAACAGACAGAAGGCTAAATATGGTTGTTAAGTAGGGACAAAACCCCCAATTCCTCAGGAAGATGCGGCAAGCCCGTACATTTGTGCACATGAAAACACCACAATGTTCACAGCGAGAACTTCCAGAAGCACAGAAAAACATTTACGGATCACTTTTCCCCCAGATTTTCATAGACTCTTCAGAAACTAACAGATCAGGTGGACAAAATGTCAAAATTTGAACAATACAGGTAACAAACTTACTCTCACGCTAAAATATCCATCTTCTCCAAAATAACAGAGTACACAGTACACATTCTTTTAAAATTTTTAAAAACATCTTCAAAAATTGACTCTGGGTTACACTTCATATTTTCCCAAATTTCAATGATACCTTATACCAGTGCAATCAAACTAGAAAACTAACAACTAGCAACAAAATTATAGCACATACATACACGTCCATCTAAAAAGAAAATATAATAAAATTTATGAAATACTTGGACTGGACCTGAAACTAAAAAGCAAAAAAAAAAGATGCTATTTATGGAAATTTGTAGAAAACTGTTGTAATTGTGCAATGTAATTGAGTAATGAGCATTAGTTTACTTTGATCTTATCTAGTGGTTTCTATTTCTAGCCCCTGCTGTTTCCTCTGACCACAGTAAGCATTGAACACTTAATAGACTTCTAGCACAGTCTGTGTCACTCTAGGCATTTTGGATAAAGGTAGCAACAGGAAACATGAGAAAAAGGTGTCATCTTAGAACTTACAGAAAAAATGTCCTTTAGTCTCTTTGTCCACTAGGTACTGGCAGTGGAGAGCTGTAAAAATCCACAGTGGGGGACAGACATCTAACCAGAGCCTTTTGTGATAATTGGTGGTGGCCTTGGAGTGCCCTGTCTGTTGACATAGCATCACTATTATGAATGACAAGGACTTTGAAATGATATTTTTCGAGTCAGAGGAGATAATGATGGCCACCTGTCATTCCCTGTTTTAAAACCTATACATACAAGAATGGCCTTGTAGCATGGAGTCATTTATCAAAAGTTAGTCATATGCCTTAAAAAAACAACAATGCTTCTTTGGAGTATGGAGCATCCTATGTCTCAGAGGTTAAACAGCAGAAAAAGTAAGAGATGTTCTTCTGATCTATTAAAGAATTTGAGGCTCAAATGAAAATAGAAAAAAGTCATGTAAACGAACTTATTTCAGTGGTACGTAAGGTGGTGAGGTGACAGGAACAATGATGTTTTTGTATATATAAATACATACATACACACAAATATACACAAACTGGGTATACATGTATGCATCATGCAGGACTCACATGCATTGATATTTACATGTATATCTTCATACATGGGTATAGGCATATACCTATATACGTGTCTATGTACATCTTATTTATATAGTTCCAGAATGTAGTCTGTTGCTTCTCCTTCCACAATTCAAACTACATTTTTTTTAAATGCAGAAAGTATACAAAACTGTTTGGGAAAAAAACAAAAACTGTATTTTTTGCCTGTTCTCACACCAACACAAGAAGGAACACAAAAGACTTCTGTGACAAATGTGAAGGAGGTCTCCCACAAGCAAATGAGAATTCAATTCTTGAGCAAAAGTGAGCTGAGTGTCCCCTAATCCAGTTCTGACACCACCTACCTGGAGAGAGTGTTTGATCCTACACGTGGAGGGCTTAGTCCTCAAGGCTGCCCCCCTCAGATACAGTCTCGAGTTTGGACCTCCAAAACTTTAGACTCATCAGTGACAAGGAGGGGTTCCCATGACCCTCTCTTTGGGTTCAATTAATGTGCTCGACTGGGTCTCAGAACTCAGGGAATCATACTTCCCCGTTTGTTGTAAAGGACCCAGGTGAAGAGATGCACAGGGTGCTGTATGGGGGAAGCTGTTGAGCCCCTGTGCCAGTGTCTTTCAACACTTTTTTAATCTCACGGCACACTTGCACACTTGAACCTATAGTTAAACTTGCACATCACACTTAAATTCTGTGGATCCAACCAAAAAAAAAAGTAAAAAGAGAACATACTTACTGTGCTTCAAATCTTTTTCAAAAATAATTATTTACCCATCTTTAAAATCTTTTTTTTTTCATAGTTTTTGGCCAGGGCTGGGTTTGAACCTGCTACCTCCGGCATATGGGGCCAGCGCCCTACTCCTTTGAACCACGGGTGCTGCCCTCCATCTTTAAAATCTTTAGCAGAACACCTAAGATCCTCTCACAGAGCACAGGTTGAAAATCACTGCTCTGTGCCCTCCCTAGCCCAGCACCCTCCAGGAACCCCCATATGGTGGTTTTCCAGAAGCTCTGGAACCCATCTCTCAGGGGTGTTTATGGAGGCTTCATGGCCTAGCATGGACATAGAAGTGTAGATGACTGTGCTGAGATGTGATTGGATAGAAAGGGTAGGATCCAAACCCAGCAAGGCCCATCTGCCCAGATTCCCTGTGGCCTCTCTGCATAGCTCTCCTTTCCCCAGCGTATAGGGCAGGGCCTCTCCAGGACGTGAAGGAGGAGAAGGTCACGGAGAGGTTCAGTTTGCTATAACAAAGGCTGTGGGAGCCAGGAGCCACCCAGGAAAGTCCTTTGATCTATCACAATGTCACAAAGACAAAACTCTAAATGCAAACCGTAAACAAAGTACGGTTAGGATAACTCTGTAGTCTCTGTCTTAACAAAATAGTTATGAGTTTAATCACTTAATTAAAACAATCCTGATTAGAAAATATCAGCATCTAGGCGTCCAGGAATTTATGTCTGTATTTTTATGAAGAATAGTGATTATGTACATATTAGCTACTATACATGTTTCCAAATCCTTTCATGTTTATTGGAAACGGGATTATTTTTACATGAAAACAGAGTACGAGAACAAATTCTTCAGTGTAGATTCATTGTCTACACACCAGGCGCCCATATGGTAGGGATTGCTGGGGTTGCAGCAGGAGCACTGGAATTCTGTTTCCCACCTGTCTTTGAGCATGTCTCTCTCTATGTGATGTGATACACAATTACCTCATGTTAAAGTCCTTCATATGGTTTTTGTTAAACTCTGACATTCATGAATTCTTTAAATTCTCACTCTCTGTCTCATCCATTCTTCTTGAAAGTAGTTATATTTGCTTAGGCTAACCAAAACATTTCTCCTGGTAAATATGTGTCCATGAGAGTAGGTCATGGAAAAGATTTTTGGAAAATTTTTGGGAAATTATTTTTCATTAAAAGAATTCCCATGGTATTAGTAAGTTTTTTGCAATGTTGAGAGGAAAATTTTATCAGCCATTATTTATTCATTTAATCATTTCCCATTTCTAAATGACAAGGGCCATAATATACTGTTTTTGCGTAGACAGTGATTTTATTGGACTAAATAGATGTTAGATTTATTAATTAGATATGTAAAACATGTATCTTCTGAAAGTGTTTACCATACAAATTAATTTTATTGATTATAGATGAAATAATCTTGTGTTGTCCTAGTAACTGCTGGAGATTCCTGCCTGACACAAAGGGAGAAATTGATAAGAAATACAAGCTGATATCTATTTGTAGCATAGCTGGGGAGTGGTGTTTCTTTCTTTCTTTCTTTCTTTTTTTTTACACAATCACCTTTAGGAAATAAAATGGATTTTTTCTTCTCTTTTTCCTTTTTCTTTGTTTCTTTTCTTTCCTCCTGCTTTACAACTGAAATAAATGTGCACTATGAGCTCCAGGAATGGTAAAGGATCTTAAGAAGAAGCAATTTGCTGAAGCACAGTTTGAAGTCGTGTGTCATTACGTCAACAGCTAGGAAATTACAGGAGCTAGCGCGGCACGCTGGCATCAGGATTGCTGATGGCAGTCTGAGATGAAGCGACTTGCCTTCTAAAAACCTGAGCTGACCTTTAAATAAGAAGTCGTGCTGACTCAAAGCCCATGGCGTGTTCTGAGTAGCTAGGTGCTCCACAGGCAGCAGCAACAGTGGTAGTTTCAAAACCAGCTATAATTTTGGGAGACCACCCACAACACTTTTATCATCTTCAAATATTTCTTGCAAAAAACAGGCACTAAAATATCCCCCATCCAGGAAAAATTCCCTTGTTATGGTCATTTAAACAGTGTAACCATGAAGTATCTCAGTTATAAAAGAAAAAAAAAGTGGTATCTGGTTGATGTAGAACTCTAAGTGTTAGGTAGTTTTTAGGAATGGTTCTCCTGTGAAGGAAGGCAAGGTGGAGCTCCCAGGCCACCATCTCAGTGCTACTCACCTTAATTCTCTCTCAAGTAATCACTCACACCTGGGGAAGAGGAGCCAGCTTGCCACTCTACCATTCAAACTTAACTGTCAACTGCAAAATGATGTACAAGACTCTAGTCTAGCCCACAGGCCTAGCACAGGTACAGTGGAGTCTAGGCCATGACCTGGAACAGCCTTAAGGCTAATTATCATGTCATTAGCTTAAATCTACATTGTGGTCCCCATCCCTCAATGGGCTCTCAGAGAGGCTCAAGGGAGGTCCCATGTGCAGTAAGACTCAAGTGGCCTAGGGACCCGAAGGTAGGAAAGAGAACCCCTGGTCATAACCTTCGCTTCTTTGCCCCTCTTTGTTCTGACAGTGAGGGTCTGTTTGATGTCTGTGGTGAATGTATCTATTTTGCCCTTAACTCTGTAAACCCATCTTTCTCTCTCTCAATAAATGTTGTTTCATGCTTGTCTTACTTTGGGGTGTCTGGTTATTTTTCAACCAAGAGAGCTCCAAGAATTAAGGATGCAGGCAACCGCTTGAAACTTGATGTTTTGGGAGATAGACAGCTACCTTGAAACTGAACGTAAGTACCTAATAGTTTTAATTATTCAGAGATTAGCGTTGCGGATGTAAGCAGGCTTGTTTCTCTTTGATAGTGTCAATGAAGCCTTAGATTTGCCAAAAATAAATAAATAAATAAAATCCACAACAAACAAACTGGGGATAAAATCTCAAATTACCTGTGGAATAGAAAGGCCAGCAGAGGGATAGCTATTCCTTGCAGCACTGCAGAGCTGAAGGGGCTGCCCATTTTCCAAAGTAGAGACTGACATGGACTTTGCATGCTTGACTGCTACTGAGATTGAAGCAGAAAATCATAGTTGATGTCTGTCATCAACAAACACAAAAAATAGAGGCAAGCAAAAGGGATCAGTATTCAGTAACTGGGAACCCAGAAATCAGAATAAAAATATGTGGGGAAAGGCAAACACATATAATAATATGGATTATGTGTGTATGTGGAGCAAGGCCCTTGGTGCCCTTAAAGTTCACTGAAAAATCACTCGTGTGATAGATTGATTAAAGTACATGCAGGAGAGGGTTGAGAAAGAAGACAACCTCCCAGTGAAGTACATAATTTGTTAAAGAATGAGGGCAAAACAGGTTTCAGGGGCAAGACAGGTTAATGGAGGGATGAAAGAAGAAACTTGGCCATCAAAGGTGGTCGGTCTTGTTATGCAGAGGAAGCCCCACTGGTAGCAGTCCTTGGAGAGATGAGAGATCTTTACAGGTATCAGACTCTCAGTTAATCTTTCCTAGATCAGATAACCAAGGGCCTGGCTACACTGCAGAATCTTTTTTTTTTTCTTTTTATTAAGCCATATACACATAGATCCTGAATATGTCTATTCATATGTGGAGTACAATGTGTTGATTTTTTTATACAATTTGGAGTGCTTACATCAAACTAATTAATATAGCTTTGCCTCATTTACTTGATTATTGTGTTAAGACATTTATGTTCTATACTTAATAGATTTGACTTGTACCCTTGCAATATGCTCCATAGGCATGATCCCATCATTTACCCTCCCGCTATCAAATCTCACCCCTCCCCTCCCTTTCCACTCCATTTCTCTCCTTTATCCTGGGCTATAGTTGTGTTCTATTTTACATAAGAAAATGTGAGGGACGGGAAGGGAGAGGGGACAACGGGTGGAGGGAGAGTAATTGGTGGGACCACACCTACAGTGCATCTTACAAGGGTACATGTGAAATTTTCTAGGTTTAGAATATAAATGTCTTAACACAATAACTAAGAAAATGCTGTGAAGGCTATATTAACCAGTTTTATGAAAACATTTCAAACCGTATATAAAACCACCACATTGTACCCCATGATTGCATGAATGTACACAGCTATGATTTAATTAAAAAACAAAATAAAGTGTGAGTAAACATAAATTGGTGTCATAAAAGTACTGAATACATTGGATACTTTTTCTTCCACTCTTGAGATACTTTATTTAGGAGAATATGTCCCAGCAGAATCTTTACAGAAGTAAATCTTCCTCCCATAAAACAAAGACTTGCAGCCTTACTTCCCTCTGTTGTTGCTGTGGCAGCCATTTCAAAAAATATCAAACAAATATATTTTGGGGCAAAATATTCTGATTTCCTTTAAGTGTTTTGATAAAATATAGCATTGACTCATTAATCCCATAGCACTTATTTTCATTCTTATGATACATCCTTAATATTCATTTATGTACATAGAGAAAACTGAGACAGAGTGACAGCAGCATGACCAGGCAGTGACTCAGCATCTACCTCATACTGATATAGTTTAAAGTTCATATCACTTTATCGTGTGACATCAAAATGGAAAATAGCTTCAAGATTTCTTGTAATAGGGTGGTGCCCATGGCTCAAAGGAGTAGGGTGCTGGCCCCATATGCTGGAGGTGGGGGGTTCAAACCCAGCCCGGCCAAAAACTGCAAAAAACAAAACAATAAATAAATGAATAAACTAGTTATGTGCATTACTCATTAAAAAAAAATTTCTTGTAATAGTAAAACAACAGCAACAAAACATATATAACAGTTCTTTGGCTATAATAATAAGCAGCACAAGTAAATATGCCAAGTGCATCTGGTAGTGTTACTGATGAAGAGCACCCAGGCGCCCGTCACTGTCAGCTAATATGCAGAGACAGGAATGGGCCCACCGCACTTTATCTGACGAAGGTTGTCCATTCTGGAGAATGGTGAGAGTAGCCTCTCCAAGATTGTTCTGTTCTCCCATTTCTAAAATTACAGTTTAATGTATAAAATTACTATATGTATATAATGTAATGTATAATTTACTGTTTAATGTATAAAACTGTAATTTTAATTGTAAGGCTGCTTTAATGTATAGAAGTTCAAAGTAAAAAACATGCTAACCTTTACCTTGAACAATAATTGGCATAACTCATGACCCATAATAAACAGTAATCAGCATAACCCTTGACCCAAAACAACATTCCAATTCAAAAGTTAATTTACTAAATCAATTGCTCTAAACTACTCAAGATACACACTTTTAGGTTAATGCCGAATTTATAAAACAACAAGAACAGGAGACATGAGGTGAAGGTCACTTAGGAAGGAAACCGACCAGACAGCTATGTCATGTTGGCCCCAGCCTGACAGACCCATCTTATTTCCACCACATGTGCTCTCATTTGTGCTGCATTTTTTTAAAAAATGTGCTACTTGCTGTTTAGGGAGCTGGCTCAGAAGCACATTCACTTTCAAGGTGATCTAAAACCCTAATCAAAAGTCAGAGATTGTCAGTTGGATTCAATCACAAACATACCCACAAGGTCTAACTATACCCTGCCTACAGGACATTCCCGTTAGATACAAAAACACATATAACTGAAAGTAAAAAGATGGACGGGATGTATCAAAATGTACTTTGGTTCTTATATGAAAACAGTAATCAACAAGAGCAGGACAGGGACCCCTACTTTCTAGGCCTGAGTGAGCTCCAAAATCAGTCTCATCGCAGACCCCATCTCTAGGCACAAACAGGCCCTTTCCAGGCAACATCCTCTGGGCCCAACAAGGTTACGGAAAAAGCAGCCCGATCTTTACCATACAAGTGGTTCCTTGTATGCACCTTGCCTGGGGTGTGGCCTGTAAGTGCCCCACTTTTTTGCCAATTTTAGGATTATTTTCTGCCTGCAGTCCCTTGCCAATTATGACATGTTCCATACTTAAATTCCCAAGCCCACCTTCCTCGCCGGATAGGAAAAACTGTACATAAACCCCTAGACAGGAGGCCCATGTGGGCTGCCCGCTGGAGCCCCCTCCTTTACTGGAGGTTCTGCTCCTCCTTTTTTGCTTATCAATCTCTTTTATATTTCAATAGACTGTGTCCTTTTCACTTATTCGTGTGGACCATGGTTTTATTCTTCAAACCCCAATATCATGGACCAGATACAGAGAGAAATTCCAGCTACGTGGTAACTATGATGACATGAGTTAAAATACCTTTTAAAATAAAAGAAGTTTCTGGATACAGAAAAAGTATTTTATTATGGTAAAAGGATCAGTCCATCAGAACGATATCACAAGTATGAAGATATATGCAAATAAAAACAGAGCCCCAAAGTACATGAGGCAGACACAACTGAGGAAGAAATAATTCAGCAATGAAGTAGCAGAGACCAAGTCCTGAAAATGAGCACAAGTATTTTATGAACTGTGCCTTTTTCCCTTTTGGGGAATTAAAAACTGCATTTCTACCCTAGGCCAGTAATCAGAGAGGGTAAAGAAGTATTCTTTGTTCTTTGTACTATGGGAAATGGCCCAATGGGATTGTCAGGCAGAGGCCTGACAGCGGGGACGCTTTGGTTACTGAAAACTTAAAAGCTCTATATTTCTGTGTTAGGGGAGGATGATGGCTCTTCAAGAGGGGAAGAGCCCTACAATCCTCTTTATTTGCTGAAAAATTAATATATTCTTTCTTTTTCCTCAAACAACTTGTTTTTGATGCTCATTGGCCACTAGGACAAGTAACAGATTTTCTGTAATGGAATTTAGTGTCTTTTGGGCTGGGGAGGACATAACTGGGATTGACTCTTCATTCCCATGCCTGCTGGGTTATGACTTGGGAGTGGGAATGGTCTCTCCTTCTAAGACCCAGAAGGGAACTCAATCTGGCCAGAGAGCACCCATTGCCAGGGCAGGGCAATTTCATTATAGCAGTATCAGGTGGGGGGGTTGAATGTATGAGGACAGCTGGCAGGGTATCATTGGACTGACACAAATTGGGGTTCTAATGCAGATGCAGACAGTGTAAATCATTACAGAAAGTGTGTTCTGGCAGATCTCCAGAGGGAAGTGCTGAGACAGAAGAGTTTAAAGGAGGTCCAAGAATTATAATGAAAAGCTAATGCAGGGCCCTCTGAATTTTTGGCATGTATCGATCAGGCTTATCGGAAATATAAAAGTATGGATCTGGAGGTCTCTGAAAATTTTCGCATAGTTAATGTGCTTCAGATATTCAGAGGCAGCAATAGCGGGTGGAAGGGACAATCGACATGAATCCCTCACAGCCTGCCAACCTCACCTTTAAAGTATATAATCCCAGAGAAGAACAGGAACTGACACCTATGTATGTTCTGAGATATCAGCCAAAGGTCCTTCAAGACAAACAGAAAAGGCAGAAAAAGTTGCCCTGGGTTGAAGCGCATCAGTGTGGTTTTTATGAAAAGGAAGGACATTGGAAAGGGCACTGCCCCAAACTGCAAAGGGCTCCAGATAACAGGAAACTCCCAGGAAAGCACATGGTTTTCAAGTCTTGGTCGCAGATGACAAAGGAGGGGGACCCAGGGTTCCATGGCTTACTAGTGGCTCCAGGCCAAATATCCCCAAAGGAGCCCTGGATAAGATGGGCAGTGGGGTCAATTAGTGAACTTTTTAATTGACACAGGAGTGCATCGCCACCAAGCCATGTGAGCAGAAGCAGTCCAGCCACCCTTTGACCACTGCCCAGCCAAGGCACCAGCTACTTATGGCACTCTGTGAGCCAGGCCAGGAGGGGTTGGTGGCTGCAGAGCAGCTGTACTTATTTCCCTGGGCCCAGAAGGCAGGCTCTGGGGAATTGCTGCCAGAGCTGGCACTGCTCCCACCACTGCCTCTGCCAACTCCAACTTTCACAGTGGCCACACTGCAAGTGGGCAATCAGCAGAAACACTGGAAGCTGGTCTGAGGGGCAGAAGCTCACCCTTGAGGGTACATCCAAGCACGTGCCAAGTGTCCAGCCTCTCAGTCCCAGGGCCTGGGGAAGCACTCAGGATGCTGCCCCCGCAGGGCAGTTTCTTTTGCAGTTTGGGGCTTGGCAGACTCGCATGTCATAGCAGGATTCAAAAAAAGGAAGCTGTGAAAAAGTGAGTGAGGTCGTATAGGCCTATGGGACCCCAGGACTTCCAGAAAGAATTAAATTTCCCATACCAACGAGTATGGGTTTGTGCAGGATCTATGTGCCATTAATGATACTGTGCAGGTCACAATGAATGGTACCCGGCACATTTGAATGGCAGGATCTTGAGACTAGGGTGACCTCACAGCACTGCCAGACTGTGTTGCTTCCAGGATTTAAAACTCTTCTACCTGTGTATTGAGAGCCTAGCAAGACTGTAATTGGCCCAAGGAATGACTTTGGAGACTTAGTACAGATGCTGGGAGAGATCCCAGTGGCATCCTTGTGAAAGCCACTAGACAGTACTGTGTGAGGACAGCCTCCTTGTGTCCAGGCTGGACCAGCTCTTGGTGACTCGTTATTACAGACTGTGTCTATTCTCAGTCCTTCCACCCTGTTACCAGCTGAAGAGAGTGAGCCTTTGCAGTTGACTGTTGAGAGATTCTGGGTGCTGTCTATTCTAGTAGTAGGATATATCTGTCAGATCAGCTAATGCCTAAGCCAGATAACATCTTTTCACTGATGGGAGCAGCTTTATGGACAATGGGTGATGATGGGCTGGCTGGATGTGCTGTGGGTACCCGTGGAACAAAAGGCCCTAGAAATAATGGCATTGCCACCTGAGACTTCAGCTCAAGAAGCTGAGCTGATTGCTTTAACCCCCACAGTGGAAATTTTAGGTTCAAATGACTTCATTGTCAAATTCTGATAACCATTTAAAAAAGAATTAATAATAATTCTTTACAAACTCTTCCAAAGAATACAGCCAAGGACCATTTTAAACGCATCCTGTGAGGCCAGTAGTACTCTGATACCAAAACCAGACAAAGGTATCCCAATCATGCACCAATATCTCTTAATAATATGGGTGCAAAAACCCTTAACTAAATATTAGAAAACAGAATGTGGCAACATATATAGCACAATATTAGCACAGACAAGTGGAATTTATCCCAAGAGTGCAAGTTTGGTTTTATATCTGAAATAAGTTAATATAATAAGCCACATGAATAGAATAAAGGAAAAAAAAAGCATATAATTATCCTGAATATGTGGAAGTAGCATTTGGCAAAATCTAACACCTTTTCATGATAAAAACTCTCAGCAAATTAGGAGGGAAACTTCCTCAACATAAATAGAGAATCTATTTAAAAAAACCCAAAGCTAATGTAATTCGCCAATAGTGTAAGACTGAGTGCTTTTCTCTTACTCTCAGGAGCAAGACAAAGATGTCATCTCAACCCTTCAATTTCAGCTAGGGCAACATAGCAAGAAAAAGAAATAAAAAGCATTCATTTTGGAAACATAGTAAAACTATCACTATTTAAAGAAGAGATGATTTGTATATAGGAACTCTTAAGAAATTCACTAACAACTCCTAAAATTAATGAGAGACTTCAACAAGGGTTTAGGAATACGAGATGAATACATATAATTCAATTATACTCTTTTTTTTTTTTTGCAGTTTTCGGCCGGGGCTGGGTTTGAGCCCACCACCCATATGGGGCCAGCACCCTACTCCTTAGAGCCACAGGCACCACCCAATTCAATTATACTCTTAAAAACTAGTAAGAAGGAAGATGAAAATAAATTCAGGAAATTATTCTGTTTATGTAGCATCAAAAAAGAATAAAATATTTTGAATAAATTTATAATCCTACTTTTTTTTTTGAGACAGAGTCTCACTTTGTCACCCTTGGTAGAGTGCTGTGGTGTCACAGCTCACAGGAACCTCAAACTCTTGGCCTCTAGTGATTCTCTTTCCTCAGGATCCAAGTAGCTGGGACTATAGGCACCTACCACATCACCCAACTAAATTTAGATATAGGAATTTGCTCTTGCTCAGGCTGGTCTCAAACCTGTGAGCTCAGGCAATCTACTCACCTCAGCCTCCCATATCAATCCTACTTATAAACAAATTTAACAAAGGAAATTGGGAAATATTTAGTGTGGAAATAATGATATATTTCTTAGAGGAATTAAAGATGATATAAATGAATGGAAAGACATCCTATGTCCATGAATTGGAGAATAGATATTGTTAAGATAACAAAGCTTTCAGTTTGATTTACAGATGTAAGGAGGATATCTTGGGGGAGAAAATGATAATGAACAGAGAAGAAAATTATAAA
>CAUYQV010113422.1:0-11720 GCA_963574575.1 Galagoides demidoff
TAGATCGGTCCTAGTTCAGCACGCTGGAGCAGCCAAGGGGTAGGGGAATGGCAGCAGTAGCGCAGGGTATGTGAGCGACCAGATCAGTCCTAGTTCAGCCCCACCAGAGTAGCTGGGGGAAGCGGGGGACTACTTCGCCATCACCTGTTGGACGTGTGCAGCACTAGCAAGCCGATCTGTGCCCTCCCAGTACAGGAGCCCATAGCGGGGGACTCTCCACCTCTGTCCGAGGGACGTATGTGGCTCTAGCAAACAGTTCTGGGCCCTCCAAGAGTGGTAGACCCCTCCACCACCACATTTTGGTTGTATTTTTGGGGTCACAGCTCGCCTCAGGAAGGTTGAAGTGTGCTCCTCAATCTTCTCTCTTGGTTCGCTCCAAACCATCAGCTAATTAGCTAAACTTCTGTCCTTTCAGCTCCTTCTGGACGGGAGCTTCTGTAAAAAGCTGGCTGCAGTCCACCATCTTGGCTCCGCCCCCCCTCATACTAGTTCTGGCCACAACTTTGGACCTTCCACTTCTGGGCCACCACAACCTCTATACTCCCTCCAAGAGGTTGCAGGAACAATAGGTATCATCTAGGTTCAAGTCCCCTTTTCTCTCTCAGACTTGTCCCACATAAGTCAGAAGCCAGAGTCGTTTCCACAGATCCCATAAAAACTCTCAAGAATTTTAGATATCTAACACAATCATATGATCTGACCTGGCAGGATTTACATGTTATCTTCACCTCCACCCTATGAGTATGCATTTCATTTCTCAGTCTGCACCCAATATCAAAAAAAAAAAAAACCTCCAAAAATCCCCTCAGGTTCCTTCGACTCCCCAGAGAGATCTCATTGACCCAGCCTTCAAGCTCTTCAATGACCAAGAAGAGGCCTCTTAGCAGCAGTGCCTCTCAGAGCTCCAGTTATTGGCTTCTGCCATTAGACAAAACCTGGCTACTTCTCAAAACTCCCCTGGGACCGTGTTTTAAATGCAGTAAACCATGGCACTGGGCAAAGCAGTGCCCAAATCCAAAGCCTCCCCCCAAGCCACACCCAGCCTGTAGAGGTCCTCACTAGAAGTCTGACTGCCCAGATCCTTCTGAGGATCTGGTTCATGGCCACTCCTTGGATCTGGCTGAATTTCACAACCTCTTAGGCCTAGCTGCTAAAGGGTGACAATCCCCATAGAATCAGGATGTCCCCTGGACAACCATGAGAACTCAATTCCAGATATTTTTGCTAGTGGAAGGTAAGCCAATCTCTGTTTTTCTTTTTTTGTTTTTTTGGGGTCTTTGTTTGTTTTCTTGAAACAATCTCACTTTTTCACCCTTAGTAGAGTGCCGTAGTATCTTAGCTCACAGCAACCTCAAACTCTTGGGCTCAAGTGATTTTCTTGCCTCACCCTCCCAAGTAGTTGGGACTACAGGTGCCTGCCACAATGCCCAGCTATTTTTAGAGATGGGGTCTTGCTCTTACTCAGGCTGGTCTCTAACCGGTGAGCTCAGGCAATCCACCTGCTTTGGCCTCCCAGAGTGCTATGATTACAGTTGTGAGCCACAGTGGCTAGCTCAGGGGCCACCTTCTCCATGCTGCCATCTTGTAAAGGTTCTTTAAAACAAACAGAGATCTCAGTGGTGTGTATTGACAGTAATTTACTGCACCCTCATGCTACTCTGCCCTTGTAGTGCTCACTCTCTGGACACAATCCCATTCATTCCTAATTATTCCTTCATGCAGCATCCCCCTGCTAGATAGGGAAATCCTCTCAAGAGTGCAAGCAACCCTGACGATTCCTGCTGGCTTTTAAACATCTCCTTCTTAGCTTTTCTGAACTCTTCCTTTCTCTTCTTCCCCTCAGGATGCTGGATATGCCTTTCTCTATACCAAAATCTTGTCAATCCCATACCCATACCTGACACACATACCTATTCCATTCCAGAAGAAAATAACACAGCTCTGTTTGGCCCCATAACTATGAACTTTCCATCCCTATCCTCCCCCAATTTAACCTGCTTCAATCTCACTGGTATAGGAGGTTATGTAGGCTTTATAAAGCCTGATTTTGGTTCCTTCAACTCCCTTATCTTCTTCTTCCTGTACTCCTCTGGGAATATTTTTTCTCTACAGCTGCTCCATCCATTAGCGCCTGCATGCTAACCCTTCTGGTCTTTGCACCTGAGTTTTCCTCAAACCCCCCCCCCGCCCCGGCCCAAGTCTCTCTTGTGAATGGCTCATCCTAACTCAGGCCCTAATGCATCCCATACTTCCAGGCAAAAATGAGATGTCATCCTCCCTGTACTCCTCAAAGCAGACATAGTGGTTTCAGCCACTATGGCACAGGCATTGCAGGCATAAGTACATCAGCCCATTTTTACCACAGACTTTCCCTAGAACTTAATGATGACATAGAAAGAGTAGTGGACTCTTTAGTTACCCTAATATCCCAAATTAATTCTTTAGCAGCGGTGATCCTCCAAAATTACCAAGCCCTAGATTTAATTACAGCAGAAAAAGGGGGCACATGTATCTTTTTGGGAGAAGAATGTTGTTTCTTTGTGACCCAATCAGGAATAATCACAGGGGAAGTAAAAGAACTCCGTGAACAAATCAGAGACAAACAGATCTTGAATCATCTAATCCCTGGTCCTTATTAGGTTCCTGGCCTCCTTGTTTATTTCCTATTTTAGCGTCACTAATTTTGATCTTTCCCATTCTTAGTTTTGGACCAGTAATCCTCTGCCTCATCTTCCAATTTATTGACCCGGCAGTCACCTGAAAACAATCACTCAGATCCTCGCCCTACATCGATATCAACCAGTTCAGACTAAAACCCAAGCGTGTTCCTGTAAACATCACTCCCTTCCCCCTCCCATTTTCCTTACTGGTAGCCCACACTTCCCCTCAACATGCAAGAAGCAGTTAAAGAGACTCCATGCCCATCACCCTGCCTCCTTATAATAGACTAAAAAGACCAGGATGAGAGGGCCAAATGTAGGGACCTGCCCAAATAGAATGTACCACCCAGAAAGAAATGAATGCACCAATCCCTACCCCTCCGAACTTTTATATTCCCATCCACCTTAATGAACATGCTGACTTCCTTTTCAAACTCAGCTCACTCACACCCGAGGGGAATAAAGGTCAGGTTGCCCACCCAGAACCTGGACTCTGATTTTCTTTCATTCACATCTCGAAATAATTTTTCATTTTTTGGTCTTTAACCTCTCAGGTACCTCTAGCAGGAGGAAAAGCCAGGAGGGATCACACCATTCCAAAGTTAGTGCTGCAGTGCCACAATTTCCTCTTGCAGTTGGGGGCAGAGCGCACTTGGCTCAGTGACCCACCTACACAGTGTAGTGGTCCCTCAGAGATCACCAAACACACTCACCTCTGCAGGGGTGCAGTCGTGTCTGGCAACCAGAGGGTAGTGTGGGTTGTGGTATCAGGGTGGTTGAAAGAAAATTTGTTCGCATTTGCACCGGGCAAGATGGGGACCCAGAGGTGGAAATTCCTAGGAGAAATGGGAGTTCATGGCTCTCTCCTGTGGGGTGAGATGAGAGATCTCTGTTCCCTGCTTGTGGAAAGCTATGGGAAGTCCCCTGGTTGGAGGTGTCTCCCTTTTCCTTTTGGCCCCAGGCACCTTCAGTCTAGTCCCTTTGTACACTCTGTTCCTTTTATTCCTTTTTTTCACCCTGGTAGTTCACCTCAGTGGGGATGATGTGCACCTTGATTTCTTCTCCTTGTGTTCAACCCCTCAATTTTGACTTCTTTGAGTTCATTTCAGTCCAACTTTTCTCCTTCTGGGCAGGAGCTTCTGGTGAAAGCTGCTTCTAGTCAGCCATCTTGCCCTATTCCCTACCAATCTTTTATTTTATAGATTGTGTCTTTGCTGTTCTAGATATTAATAAAAATGTCATCACCCATGGTCATCTAGATTTTCCATACATTATCTTCTAGGTTTTTTTCCTTTTTTGTTTTACATTGTATGATTAATTTTGAGCAATTTTTTTGTTAAGCATATAATGTCTGTGTCTAGGTTTTTTTTTTTTCCCATGTGGATGTCCAGTTGTTCTAGCATCATTTATTGAAAATACTATCTTTGTTCCATTGTATTTCCTTTGCTTCTTTGTCAAAGATCAGTTGACTGTATTTCTATGAGTCTAATTTTGGGCTCTCTGTTCTGTTCCACTGATCTATTTGTTTATTCTTTCAACAATACCACACTGTCTTGATTACTGTAACTTAATAGGAAGTCTTAAAGGCAAGTAATTCAGCTTTTTAACTTTATTTTTCTCCTTCAATATTGTGTTGTCTGTTCTACATCTTTTGCTTCTCCACATAAACTTTAGAATTAGTTTGTCAATATCCACAAAATAACTTGCTGGGATTTTAATTGATATTTCATTAATGAAGTTAGGAAGAACTGATACCTTGACAACATTGAATCTTCTTATGTAGGAAATTGGAACCTCCATTTATTTAGTTCTTTGATTTCTTTCATCAGAGTGTTTTAGTTTTCCTCATATGGGTCTTGTACAATTTTTTTATATTTATACATAAGTATTTTAGTTTGGGAAGGATGAATGTAAATGATATTATGCTTGTATTTTAAATTCCACTTTTCACTGATGGCGTATAAGACAGTGATTGACTTTTATATATTAACCTGGTATACTGCAACTGTGCTATAATTGCTTGTTAGTTCTATGATTTTTTTTCTATTCTTTCAGACATTTTACATAGACAGTGCTATCATCTGAGGGGGGAAAAATTTTTACTTCTTTATTCTCAATCAGTATACCTTCTGTTTTAATTTCTTGTCTTTTTTTTTGAGACAGAGCCTCAAGCTATCCCCCTGGGTAGAGTGCCATGGCATCACAGCTCATAGCAACCTCCAACTCCTGGGCTCAAGCGAGTCTCCTGCCTGCGCCTCCCAAGTAGCTGGGACCACAGGCACCTGCCACAGTGCCCGGCCATTTTTTGGTTGCAGCCATCATTGTTGTTTGGTGGGCCCGGGCTGGGGATTCGAACCCGCCACCTTAGGTGTACGTGGCTGGCTTAGCCGATTGAGCCACAGGCGCCGAGCCTTAATTTCTTGTCTTATAGCATTAGCTGTGATTTCCAGGGCAGTATTAAAAGTAGTGAGGGGGGTATCCTTCCATGTTCTGGATCATAGTGAAAAAATCTAGTTTCTCTTGGGAATCTGAGGCAAGAGAATCACTTAAGTCCAAGAGTCTGAGGTTGCTGTGAGCTGTGATGCAATAGCACTCTACCAAGGGTGACAAAGTAAGACTCTGTCTCAAAAAAAAAAATCTAGTTTCTTACCATTAAATATAATGTTAGCTACAGGGTTTTTTGTAGATGTTCTCAATTAAGTAGTGGAAGATATTTTCCATTCCTGGTTTGCTCACAGGAATAGGTTTTGAATTTGGTCAAATGTATTTGTATCTATTGATATAATCATGCCACATGTTTTTCTTCTTTAACCTGGTAATGTGATGAATTACATTAATTGATGTTTTGAATGTTGAACCAGCCTCTGATACCTGGAATAAATTCCACTTGGTCATGGTATATAATTCTTTTTATACAATATTGTTCAATTTGCCAATATAATAGAACCTCTGCACGTTGACCACCCAAGGGACTTTAACAAACTGGTCAACATATGGAGGTGGTCATTATAAAGAACTAGGCCTACTATAGTGATAGGTACATGTGGTACATGTCTGGTCTATGAAATGAAAGTCAACTTGAGGTTGTCAACTATGGAGGTTCTACTGTATTTTGTTGAAGATTTTTGCTTGTATGTTCATGAGAGACATTGGTATGCAGTTTTCTTTTTATATCCTTGTCTGGTTTTGATATTGGGATAATGCTGGCTTGACCTCCCAGAACCAGTTAGCAAGTATTCCTTCTGTTTCTATCTTCTTGAAAATATTATAGAGAACTGGTATAATTTCTTCTTTAAATGTTTGGTAGAATTTACCAGTGAACCCAACTGAGCCTGATGCTGTTTTTTTTTTTTAGAATATATTAAACATTGATTCAATCTCTAATAGATATGACTATTCAGATTATCTATTTCTTCTTTCATGAGTTTTGGCAAATTGTGTCTTTCAGAGAATTGGTCTATTTCATCTAGGATATCAAATTTGTGGGCATTGAGTTGTTCATATTTTTAAGTATCCTTTTAATGTCCATGGGATTTGATTTCTGGCATTAATTTGGGGGAAATTATGTTATTGTTGCTTCAAGTATTTCTTCTGATCCTCTTTTCCTTCTCCTTCTGCTATTCTAATTACTTGTGTGTGACAATATTTGTAATTGTCCAACAGTGCTTGGATATCCTGCTCCATTTTTCCCAATCTTTTTTACTTTGCCTTTCCATTTTGAATATTTCCATTAACATATTCTCAAGCTCAAATATTCTTTCCTCAGCCATGTCTAGCCCACTAATAAACCCATAAAAGTCATTCTTCATATCTGTAACAGTGTTTTTCATCTTTAGCATTATTTTTTCATTCTTTCTTACAATGTCCATCTTTCTGCTTACTTTGCCCATCTGTTCTTGCATGTTGTCTGTTTTGTTTATTAGAGTCCTTGGCATATTAATCATAGTTACCTTTAATTCCTGGTCTGATAATTCCAACATATCTTTCATCTCTGAGTCTGGTTCTGATGTTATCTCTCTCTTCAGATAATGAGGATTTTATCTTTTATTGTGCTCTATAATTTTTTTGTTAAAATCTAGAATTAATGTACTGGGTAAAATGAACTTCAGTATATAGGCCTTTTGTGGTGTGATAGTAAGGTATGGGGTGTGAGGAAAGGATGAGAGGCGTTCATAACCTATAATTAGGTCTCAGTCTTTAGTAAACCTATGCTTCTTGCCTAGGTGGAACCTTATTAGTGCTTCTCATTTTCTCCCCATACCTCATAAGTGGGAAAGGATGGTAATAGTGGGCTGGAGTTGGTTATTTCTCTTCCCTCAGGTTAGTTAAGCTCTGATAATATCACAATAGTTTAAGTTCTGATAAAATGGTTTTTCATGAGGGCAGACCTTGTTACAAAGAACAGAGTGCTCTAAGGCACACAGTATTTCACAATGATTACTTTCCCCCTCCTCTCCTGGGAACATGTAAGGATTTTTCTTTTATTTACACTATAAGATTCAGGTAGAGTTTCTAAAGGTAAAACTCACCAAAGTGTAGAGGCCCCTCTACTTGGATGCCTTGGAGTTTTTAACTCTCTGAGTTGTGTAACACTGAGCCTCAAGAAATTTGACAGTTACAGTTTGGATTTTCCTACCATGGTGGTGTGATCCTCTATATTTGCCTGCCTGTTTCTATAATTTTTTGTTGCTATGGTTTGCCCTGTCACTTTATTTATCTGATGGATCTAACAAGAGTTGTTGATTTTTTTGTTTGTTTAGCTTTTTATTTGTTGTTAAGACAGAATGACAACTCCCAAGCACCTCACATGCCAGATCAGAAAACTTTTGCTTATTTCTAAATATTGTTATTTGTCTTTATAATTGAATTATAAAATTTCTTTATATATTCTGTATACTCAACCCTTATCAGATATTATGTAAATGATTTGAAAAAATATTTTCTTCCATCCTGTAGGTCATCTTTTCACTTTCTTGCTGGTGTCCTTTGACACACAAACATTTTTTATTGTTTTATTGTGGTAGAACATATATAACATAAAATGTACAATTTTAGCCATTTTAAGAGTACCTTTCAGTAGCACTAAATACATTCACATGTTGTACAATCATCACTACTATCCATCTACAGAACTTTTTTAACTTCCCAAACTGAAACTCTGTATCCATTTAATAACTCCACATTTTCTCTTCCACTTAGCTCCTGGAAACTACCATTCTACTTTCCACCTCTATTAGTTTGACTATTCTAGGTACCTTATATAAGTGAAATTGTCATTTTTTTTTAACTGAGCATTACATCTTCAAAGTTCATCTATGTTGTAGCATGTGTCAGAATTTACTTCCTTTTTAAGGCTGAATAATATTTCATTGTACATATATACTACATTTTTTTATCCATTCATCCATCAATGGACATTTGAGTTGTTTCCATCTTTTGACTATTTGAATAATGCCCTTCTGAACATAAGGTATATGCTCAGAAAAAAAAGTTTTTAATTTTTATGAACTCTAATTTATTACTTTCTTTTATTTGTTACTTTATTTTTATAATCATATATAAGAAACCATTGCCTAATCTAAGATATACTTCTATACTTTCTTCTATGAATTCTAT
Source organism: Galagoides demidoff (assembly GCA_963574575.1). NCBI lineage: Eukaryota > Metazoa > Chordata > Mammalia > Primates > Galagidae > Galagoides > Galagoides demidoff. The sequence continues at coordinate 8,277 of CAUYQV010113422.1, forward strand.
AGTTTTAGTCCTTGCATTTAGATCTATGTGCCATTTTGAGCTAAATTTTGTATGTCATATCATGTAGGGGTCCAAATTCATTCTTTTGCATGTGAATAGCCAATTGGTTCACTACCATTTGCTGAAAAGACTATTTTCCCTACATTGAATTAACTTGATACACTTGTTAATAGTCAATTCACAGTGAATGTAAATGTTTTTTTTTACTCATGGACTCTCAGTTTGATTCCGTTAATCTACATGTCCATTCTTACGCACATAACACACTATCTTGACTATTGTACCTTTATAGTAGATTTGAAATCAGGAAGTATGAGTCTTCCAGTTTTATTGTTTTTTCAAGATTGTTTTAACTATTCTAGTTATCTGACATTTTTATATTAGAATAAATTTCAGAATCAATGTATCAATTTCTGAAAAGAAAATGCAAATAGAATTTTAATAGGGATAATGTTGAATCTCTAAGTAAATATAAAGAGATTCCATCTTAACAATATTAAGTCTTGTGATCTATGAAGATGGCTTGTGTTTCCATTTATTTAGGTTTTCTTTAATTTCTTTCAACAGTATTTTATAGTTCTCAGGGTATAAATGTTATGGTTTTGTGAAATTTATTCCTATCCCCAAGTACTTTTCAATGCCATTATAAATATAATTGTTTTCTAAATTTTATTTTCAGATTGTTTATTGCTAGTGTATAGAAATATGATTGATTTTTGTATATTAATCTTGCATCTTGCAACAATGTTGAACTAATTTATTAGTTCTAGTAGTTATTTTTGGTAGATTACTTGGAATTTTCTATATGTAAGATGATATTGGTCCTAAGTTTTTTTTTAATTGTTGGGGATTAATTGGGGGTACATGGAACCAGGTTACATTGATTGCTTTTGTTAGATAAGGACCCTCTTATAATTCTGTCCCACCCCCAAAGGGTAGTTTTGTGTTCTTATGATATCTCTGGCTGATAATGGATTCAGAGAAATGAGGTGGGATAAATTCCCACTGTTCTAGCAGAGTTTGTGAAGAATTAGTGTTAATTCTTTTAACAATATTTATTGGAACTCACTGCTGAAGGCATTGAGTTTGGTGGGGGTGAGAGATACAGTATTTTAATTACTGATTCTTTCTTTTAATTTGTTATGGTTCTATTCATATCTTCTGTTCTTTATATAAATTTTGGAAGTTTGTGGCTTTGGAGAAAGTTTTCCATTTCATCTAAGTAATCTAATTTAGTGGCTTAAAATTATTCATAGTATTTCTTTATGTTCCTTTTATTTCTTCAAGGTCAGTGCTGATGTCTCCTCTTTATTCTTTTTTTTTTTTTTTTTTGAGACGGAGCCTCAAGCTATCCCCCTGGGTAGAGTGCCATAGCATCACAGCTCACAGCAACCTCCAACTCCTGGGCTCAAGTGAGTCTCCTGCCTCTGCCTCCCAAGTAGCTGGGACCACAGGCACCTGCCACAACGCCCGGCCATTTTTTGGTTGCAGCCATCATTATTGTTTGGCAGGCCCAGGCTGGTGATTCGAACCCGCCACCTTAGGTGTACGTGGCTGGTGCCTTAGCCGATTGAGCCACAGGCGCTGAGCCTCCTCTTTATTCTTAATTGTACTAATATGAGTATTCTATTTTTCTTGGTAAGTCTAGCTAAGGTTTCTCAATTTTGTAGATTTTTTCAAAGAACCTACTTGGGTTTTGTTGATTTTCTCCATTGTTTTTTATTCTTTATTTTATTTATTTCTAGTCAAGTCTTTTTTTTTATTTCAGAATGATATAAGGCTGCAAATATTTAGATTACATTGTTTTCATTTCTAAGATAATGTTCAAGTTGTGGTTAAGCCCTTCACCCAGGGGGTGTACTGTATACCCTTACATTGTGCACATTAGGTGAGAAATTGCTAATCACTCTCCCTCCCCTTTCTCCTTTCCCCGTGCTCTTTTCCCCTTTCCCTCCACCCTTCTCCCCTCACTAGAATATACTTGTGTTTTTCTTTTGTGTGGGTGTTTATATATTGGTTTCACATTAGTAGTGAGTACTTTGGAGACTTGCTTTTCCATTCTTGTGATGTATTACCAAGAAGAATGTGTTTCAACTCCATCCAGGTAAATACAAAAGATGTAAAGTCTCTATCCTTTTTATGACTGAATAGTACTCTGTGGTATACATCTAACTAGAGTCTGTTAATCCATTCACGAGTTGATGGGCACTTGGGTTGCTTCCACAACTTGGCAATTGTGAATTGGGCTGCAATGAACATTCTAGTGCTAATGTCCTGTGATATGATTTTCTTTTTCTTCTGGGAGATACCTAGTAATGGGATTGCAAGATCAAATGAAAGGTTGACTTTGAATTCTTTAAGAATTCTCCATACTTCTTTTCATAGATATTGTGTTAGTTTGAAGTCCCACCAGCAGTGCAAAGTGTTCCCTTCTCTCCACATCCACACTAGCATCTGCAGCTTTGGGATTTTGTGATGTAGGCTGTTATCACTGGAGTTAAGTGATATCTCTGAGTAGTTTTGATTTGCATTCTTTTCAAGTCTTTATTATTGCCTTTCTTCCCCTTGCTTTGGGTTTGGTATGATACTCTTTTTTCTAGTTTCTTCAGGCATAAAGTTAGGTTATTGATAGGAGGTCTTTCTTTTTAACTTTTTTTATTGAGAGAAAATTCACAGACCATAAAATTCACCCTTTTAAAGTGAACAATTCAGTCTTTTAAATATACTTCCAAATGCTTTGCAATTAGTATCATTATCTAATTCAAGAACATTTTCATAACTCCCAAAATAAATCCTGTACCTAATAGACAGTCTCTTCCCCAACCCCTGCCCCCCAGCTCCTAGCCTCCAGCTCCTGGTGACTAGTAATATACTTTCTTTCTCTATGAATTTGCCTACTCTGGATATTCATATAAAAAATTTTTGGTTGAGAGTTTTTTCTTTTCATTGTTCTGAATAAGTCATTCTTCTATGCTTTCTGGCTTCTATTCTTTCTGATAAAAGTCACCCATTAATGTTAATGGAATTTGTCTTGTACATGATGGGGCAAATTTTTCTCTTGGTGCTTTCAAATTTTCCCTTTGTTTTTGACTTTCAACATTTTGACTATGACATGTTGGAGGTGTCTTTCCTTGTGTTCATTCTGCATGTTATTTATAGAGTGATTTAGATATATAGATTAAAGTTTTTCTTCAAATTTGAGGAATTTTTATTATTTTTGAATGTTTTCTTTTGTCTCCTTCTCTCGCTCCTCTCTTTCTGAAATACCACTGCGTATATATTGGTGTGCTTAATGGTGTCTCAAATTTCTTTTTTTTTTTTGAGACGGAGCCTCAAGCTATCCCCCTGGGTAGAGTGCCATGGCATCACAGCTCATAACAACCTCCAACTCCTGGGCTCAAGCGAGTCTCCTGCCTCCGCCTCCCAAGTAGCTGGGACCACAGG
>CAUYQV010113423.1:0-17066 GCA_963574575.1 Galagoides demidoff
ATGCTAAAATGTCAATACTCCCATAGCACTAGTTTAATACTTTAATTACTACTTCAGTCAGCGCATGTTAAGCTATGCTGTAGCAATAGATGACTTTACAAAGCTCAGGGGATTAAAAATAAAGATTTATTTTTCAGGCTAGGCGCCTGTGGCTAAATAGGCTAAGGCGACAGCCACGTACACCTAAGGTGGCGGGTTCAAATCCCCAGCCCCGCCCTCCAAACAACAATGACAGCTGCAACCAAAAAATGGCCGGGTGTTGTGGCGGGCGCCTGTGGTCCCAGCTACTTGGGAGGCGGAGGCAGGAGACTCGCTTGAGCCCAGGAGTTGGAGGTTGCTATGAGCTGTGATGCCATGGCACTCTACCCAGGGGGAAAGCTTGAGGCTCCGTATCAAAAAAAAAAAAAAAAAGAAAATGGAAATAGTGGAAGGCAAATGTTCCTATTACCATTCAACACAAATAATAAACATTTCAATTTCTTTAAAATTATTGCTAAGCTCGCTTGGCTCAGTTGTATGTTTTTTCATTATTTGAACTTCACTCTGAAGTCATGAAGTATTTTAAAATGAAGTTCAGGCCTGCCGTGGTGGGTCCCAACTATCATCCTAGCACTTTGGGAGGCTGAGGAGGGATTGCTTAAGGCCAGGAGTCTGAAAACAGCATGAATAACGTAACAAGATCTTGTTTCTTCAAAAATTAAAAAATTAGCCAGGCATCGCGGTTCGTGCCTGTTCCCAGCTACTTGGGAGGCTGAGGCAGGAAGATTGCTTGGGTCTATGAGTTTGAGGATGCAGAAAGGAATGGTATGATAATGCCATTGCATGAGAGCTCAGACAACAGAGCAAGACGCTGTCTCAAAAGAAACAAGTCGAGAGTATACAAAATTACACCTTTGCAAATTCATCCAGAAATAATGTACAGATATCATTTCTACAGTTCCCTTCATTCCCCTAAACTGTGACTTTACAATTCTAGAGCTAGTTTAAAATTAACTAAAATAGACTAAGTAGGAGATAGGAGTAGAAAATATTATCTTAACATAGCTACGCAAAAGGAAAGCAGATCTTGTTACAGGAAACAAATGCTCATGACAAAACTTTCAAGGAATTAAAATGGATATGATTTCTTAGTCAAGTATTTGTTTCAGTAACCGTGGTTTTTTTCTTATTATAGGTCAAAATAGGATAACAGTATGAAGAGTAAATGAATGATCAAAAAACCGCTCAGCAAAGGCAGCTTGTCTCATGAAACAGCAGATTTGTGATGAATATTTAGAAGACTTTTAACTGAGGATTTTAGACAAATAATGGGAGAAACAGTGAAGTCATTAAAAATAGTTAACATTTGAGGGGCGGCACCTGTGGCTCAAAGGAGTAGGGTGCTGGCCCCATATGCAGGAGGTGGCAGGTTCAGCCCCTGCCAAAAAAAAAAAAAATTGCAAAAAAAAAAAGTTAACATTCGAAATCTCAAAATTATTTTCTTAATGCTGAGAAATACTTGTAAAACAATAAAATCAAGTTGTTTTTTATCTGATGATTGACGCTATTTGAAGGATTTCATTAGATTCAAACTCAGCTAAGATTCATGACATAAAACTATAATATAGAGCTCCCAACAGCGAAAGAGAACACCCAGATTCTTGTACGGATTTATTTTTAATTTATATTTGAAAAATGTTCCTGCCAGATGGGAAAAAGTCAGGGACTATTCATAAAACCAATGGCTTATTTCCAAAAAATGCTCCATCATTGAACAGGAAATAAGATGTAGAATGTATTTAACCAAACCAGGAATTCATTTCTCCAGTTCATAAAAGCTGTTCATTCCCTCTACTACTAACTCCGACATCTTATCTGATACCTCTCAATAGACTTAACTCTTTGAAACAAGCCAAGAATAAGTGTTCTGGGCACCCTCTTTCATGAAAAGTAGGAAAGAGCAACCCTTTTCAATATTGATAAATGTTAGGTGGTAAGTAGGTTGAGGGTTACTGGGTGTGATAAGAAATTCCTGGAGTGGCATGTTCCTGGTTTATTAGATATCATAGCAACTTTTCTCAGGTGGAAAGGTCAGAGTTTGCTACAGTGTATCCACTTTTTTGCAGTTTTTGGCCGGGGCTGGGTTTGAACCCGCCACCTCCGGCATATGGGGCCGGCACCCTACTCCTTTGAGCCATAGGTGCCGCCCTGTGCATCCAAATTTTATAGGATGAATTTTGGACCGATGGGGATGATCAAGAGGTTGTTGAGCCTCGAATAGAGCAGGATGAAAAAAAGGGCTATGTATTCTGAAGAATGAGAACAAACTTAACAGGAAACTAAGAGGCCAAGTAAGGGGCAAGTGGTGAGAGTTAGCCAGTGTCTATATAACCGATTAGTCCTGCAATGATTCAAAGGTGAAGCTGAGTTTGGATGCAGGGAACATGGTTCAAGGTTGAGACTTAGAAACACAGCATTTATTAAAGACAGGTTTGATTAATTCTATCTAAAGAAAACAAACCTTATCTTCCAGATTGTTTTCATTAAGTAATTACCACAAGATTTCGGGGTTGCCCTGTGGGCATGGTAAAGGCACCCTGAGATTTTATTCAGCATGGGGAAGTAAAGAAAGGGTGTATAATCATGCTCTTTCTTACAAGTCTGTGCTTCTGAAGGTATTTGTGTCATATTCAATGAAGATAGATGGCGAAAATCAAGTAACTTCTTTCCTATACAACTAAAGAGAGTTTGGTAAAAAGAATATAATGAGGTGCTGTTTGATTCCTAAATTTAAAATTAATTAACTTGTTTTTAAATTATTTCATGGGTACAAGTCTTCTTCAGAAAGGAAAAACCTCAAGGGCATTGTTCTGGGCCAGCCTTTTGAATCATATGTTTGGCATTAAAAACTTCTTGAGACTTGAATTCTATTCTGAAAAATTAGCATTTAACTTAGTAAAAAGTATTCCCCTAATGGCCCAACTTTATAGTGAACCAAATAAAAGTTAAGTCAGTAAAGTCATATTAAAAGAAGATATTTAAAATCTTTTTTACAACTCTATGCTTCTGAAGATATTTAATATCTTTTAATGTGACGTTTAATGTACCATTACCTGACTTATCATTTTTATAAAATTGGTGGGGAAAAACCCTCCAAATTTCTTTTTTTCCATTAATTGTTCCCAAAACAACATTTGAGAAAGATGATAAAAGGCTTTACATATACATTTAGGAAATTAAGGAAGACACTTAAGATGATTTCTTTTTATTCGTGAGGAAATTTTAAAGCCCCATTTTTGAGAGTGTAGTTAAAGATAGCTTTGACCGAGATTTTATTTTTCCTGGAAGAATTCAAGAGAGATAACTCCTTATCCATTATAATTTTTAGCATTTCGCTAAGTGTGCCTGAAATTCTGTACAATTTATTGAGTAATCTATGTGAGTTATTAGGTGGATGAAATAATGAAAGAGTATAATTAAGAAAAGAATCGTGGCTCGGCGCCTGTGGCTCAATCAGTTAAGGCGCCAGTCACGTACACCTAAGGTGGCGGGTTCGAATCCCCAGCCCGGGCCCGCCAAACAACAATGATGGCTGCAACCAAAAAATGGCCGGGCATTGTGGTGGGCACCTGTGGTCCCAGCTACTTGGGAGGCTGAGGCAGGAGACTCGCTTGAGCCCAGGATTTGGAGGTTGCTATGAGCTGTGATGCCATGGCACTCTACCCAGGGGGATAGCTTGAGGCTCCGTCTCAAAAAAAAAAAAAAATACATTACTTTTCACTTATAACCTTAGAGATCAATAAAGAGAACTTATTTATTCTTGTTTATAAGGTCGTACTCTGAATTATATGGACTTAGCACAATGTATTTAAATGGTCTCCTACTGATAGATATTTGGGTTGTTTCTAATCTTATGCTAGTACACATAAAGCTTGAATGTGTGTTGTTTTGTACATTGTTATTGTGCTCATACATTTGTAGAATAAATTTTTTAAAGATGGTCAAAGAGTATATGTGTTTCTAATTTTGATGGTTTTTGCCAGCTTACCCTCCACAGGAGTTGTGCTGGCTTATATTCCTACTGGTTGGGTGTCAAGTGGTATATGCTATTGTCTTTAAAGCTAAATTGGTATCAGGTCAAACTAGATGGTTGTAAGTTTAGGACATTAATTGTAATCCCATGGTAACAACTAAAAAATGTACAGACGAGGGCTGGTTGTGGTAGCTCACGCCTGTAATTCTAGCCCTCCTGGAGGTATAGGCAGGTAGATTACTTGAGCTTAGGAGTTTGAAACCAACCTGAGCAAGAGCAAAACCCTGTCTCTACTAAAAATAGAAAAACTATCTGGGTATTATGGTGGGCATCTGCCATCCTAGCTACTTGGGAAGCTGAGGCAAGAGGATTGTTTTAGCCCAAGAGTTTGAGGTTGCTGTGAGCTATGATGTTGCCATAGCATTCAACTCCAGGGCAACAGAGTGAGACTCTGTCTCCAAAAAGAAGGAAAAAAATACAGCAAAGAAAATGAAGAGGGAATTAAAATGATACAGTAAAAAAAAAAAAAAATCACACATACAAAAGAAAGGATTTTTGGGGGGGGAGGGGCTGTTTTTTGCAGTTTTTGGCCGTGGCTAGGTTTGAACCTGCCACTTCTGGTATATGGGGCCGGCGTCCTACTCCTTTGAGCCATAGGCACTGCCCAGAAAGGATATTTTTGATGCATAGATTCCTGATTTTACCATAGCCAACTTAACAGCCTTTTTTGGAGTTTAAAATTTAACAGTCTTTTTTAGAGTTAAAACTTTTTGTGTCTTATGAAGTCTTTTCTCATCTGTGGTCAAAATAATGCCTTTCTTTTTTTTAATGTTTTAAGGTTATGGTCCTTATCTCCCAGACCATGTATTAGTATCTACCAGTCCATGGCCTTTTGAGAACTGGGTGTACAGTGTCACCACATGAGCTCTGCCTCCTTCCCATCCCTCCAGCCCCCATTGTCTGTGAATAAATTATCTTCCAGGAAATTGGTCCCTGGTGCCAAAAAGATTCTGGTCAATGGACTGTTAGGAAGCAGGTCACACAGCAGGAGGTGAGCCAGCCAAATAAGGGAAACTTCATCTACAGTATATTTACAGTTACTACACTGTTGATCGCAGCCCTGCCTGAGCTCTGCTGTGCATGGAGAAATTGTCTTCCACAAAAATGTTCCCTGGTGTCAAATCTGTAACGCATCTTGAGTTGATTTTTGAGTTGTTTTCCCTTGTAAATTCATTCATTCATTGGTCCTCCTTTTTTTGTCAGCTTCTGTGTGTGTGGGACGGGCTGCTTTAGGCTTTCTATTTTATTTGTCTCTCTCTCTCTTTTTTTTTTTGAGACATAGTCTCCACTTTGTTGCCCTGTGTAGAGTACCATGGTGTCATTGCATTTTATGGCAACTCTTTCTTCTGGGCTCAGGTGATCGTCTTGCCTCAGACTGACCAAAAGCTGGGACTACAGGCATGTGCTGCCACACCTGGCTAGTTTTTCTATTTTTAGTAGAGATGGAGTCTCACTCTTGCTCAGGCTCAGGTCTCAAACTCTTGAGCTCAAGCAATCCACCTGCCTCAGCCTCTCAGAATGCTAGGATTACAGGCATGAGGCACTGTGTCTGGCCTGATTTATCTATTTCTTCCAGCAACACTCTCTTAATTATAATAGCTTTGTAATAACCTATGAATATTATATATATATTTGCATCCTCTATAACTCTTTTAATAGTGTCTTTTTTTTTGGAGATAGAGTCTCACTATGACACCCTGGAGTGCTGTAGCATCATACAGGTCACAGCAACCTCAAGCTCTTGGGCTTAAGCGATTCACTTGCCCCAGCCTCCCAAGTAGCTGGGACTATAGGCACCCACCACAACACCCGGCTATTTTTTGGTTGTAGTTGTCATTGTTTGGCAGCCCCAGGTTGGGTTCGAACCCACTAGCTCTGGTGTATGTGGCTGGCACCCTAGCCGCTGAGCTACAGGTGCCCAGCCATTAATAGTGTCTTTTGGAATATAAGTTTTAAATTTTGATCAAGTCCAATATATCTTCTCTTTTGTTGCTTATGCTTTTGGTGTCATTTTGGAAACTGTTGCCAGATCCAAAATCATGAAGCTTTGCCTCTGTGTTTTCTTCTACAAGTTCTATAATTTTAAGTCTTAAATTTAGCTCTTTGACCCATTTTGAGTTAAGTTTTTTATTTTTATTTTTGAGACAGTCTCACTCTGTCACCCTGGGTAGAGTGCCATGGTATCATTGTAGCTCACAGTAACCTCAAACTCTTGAGCTCAAGTGATTCTCCTGCCTCAGCTTCCCAAGTTGATGGAACTACACAACACCCAGCTGGTTCTTCTACTTTTAGTAGAGACAAAGTCCCACTCTTGCTTAGGCTGGTCTTGAACTCCTGAGCCTAAGCAATCTACCTGCCTTGGCCTTCAAGAGTACTAGGATTACAGATGTGAGCTACTGTGCCTGGCCTTGAGTTATTTTTTTTTTTTTAAAGGGTGTGAGTTAAGGGTCCATGTTAATTCTTTTTAATGTGGATATCTGGCTGTCTCAGTAACAATGTCTGAAGAAATTGTTCTTTCCTCCTTGAGTTGAATTGGCACCGTTTTTGAAATCATTCCCCCATATTTGTTTGGGTTTTCCCTTGATTTATATGTCTGTACTTATGCTGTCACCACACTGTTCGGATTACTGTAGCTTCTGTTTTATAGTAAGGTTTTTTTTTTTGACTCTTAAAAAAATTTTTTTTAAACTTTATTCAAATTAATATAACAGTACAGTATTTAGGTTTCATTGTTCTCACTTCCAAGGTAAAGTTCCATTTGTAGAAGAACCCCTCACCCAGGGGGCATGTTATACACCCTCACAATGTGCATATTAGGTGAGATCCCACCTCCTGTCCTCCCTCCTTCTGTAGTAAGTTTTAAAAACAAGATGTGTGAATCTTTTTACTTTGTTTTTCTTTTTGAAGATTCTTTTGGCTATTTGGGATCCCTTACAATTCCATATAAACTTGAGGATCAGTTTTTCTATTTATGCAAAATAGGCCATTGGGATTTTGAAAGTAATTTTTTTGATACACCATTTTGATTTCCTTTTCTCATGCCCTTAAGATATTTTCTTTTCTTTGTGATTACCATTAAGATTACAATTAATATCCTAAAGTGATAACAATTGAGTTTGAATTGATATCAACTTAACTTTAATGGCATGTAAAAACTCTGTTCCTAAATAGCTCAGTCCCTTCCCCGTATGTAGTTGTTACAAATTACATATTCATGCATTTGTGCTTATTAATGTAGATTTTTAATTTTTTATGTTTGTCTTTTAAATTATGTGAGAAATAAGAAGTGGAACTATATACCAATAATACAACCTTTTATATTCACCTTTACTAGAGATCTTTATTTTTTTTTAATGGCTTCTTGTCACTGTTTAGTGTCCTTTTGTTTCTCACTTTAACATGTGTTGTAGGGCAGGTATGCTGGCAGCATACTCCCTAAACATTTGTTTTTCTCAGTATATCTTCATTTCTCCTCCTTTTTGAGACAGTTTCATTGTGTCACCCTTGGTAGACTACTGTGGCGTCACAGCTCACAGTAGCAACCTCCAGCTCTTGGGCTTAAGTAATTCTGTTGCCTCCGCCTCCCAATTAGCTGGGACTACAGGCACCCACCACAACACCCAGCTATTTTTTTGTTGCAGTTATCATTATTGTTTAGCAGGCCCTGGCTAGGTTTAAGCCCGCCAGCCCTGGTGTATGTGGCTGGTGCCCTACTCACTGAACTGTGAGCACCGAGCCTCTCCTTCATTTTTGAAAGATAGTTTTGCCAGATATAGAATTCCTGATTTACAGAAATTTTCTTTCAGGACTTTTATGTGTATCTCACTGCCTTTTGGCCTCCATGGTTTCTGATGATTAATTGGCTGTTAATTTTATTGAGGATCACTTTGTGATAAGTTTTTTCTGCTTGTTTTTGGCTGGAGCTGGGTTTGAACCCGCCACTTCCAGTATATGGGGCCAACCCCCTACTCCTTTGAGCCACAGGTGATGCCCTATGATGAGTTGCTTTTCTTGTGTTGCTATTAAGATTCTGTTTTGGGTTTGATTATATGTCTCAGTGTGGATGGATTTCTTTGAGTTTGTCTTTCTTCTTTCTTGGAGTTTTCTGAGTTTGTTGGATGTGTAGATTGTTGTCCTTTAACAGATTTGGAGCATTTTCTACCTTGACGTCTTCAAATATTTTTTGCCTCTTTTTCTCTTCTTCTGGGACTTCTATTATGTGTATGTTGGTTCATTTGATTGTGTGTCACAACTTCTTTAGGCTCTGTTCATTTTTCTTCATTCTTTTCCCTTTCTGCTTCTCAGACTGGATCAGACTGGATAATTTCATTTGACTTATCTTCAAGTTTACTGAATGCTCTGTCTGCTTGTTTGTTTTTGAACATCCCCTAGTAAATTTTTCTTGTCACTATATTTCAGCTCCAAAATTCTATTTAGTTTCTTTTTATAATTTCTGTCTCTTTACTCTTGATTTACTCTATTTGGTAGGACATCATTCTCCTGATTTCCTTTAGTTCTTTGTCCATAGTTTCCTTTAGCTCTTGAAATATATTTAAGTGAGTTGATTTAAGGTCTTATCTAATATGTCCAATGTTATCTGACGGTGGTTTCTTTCTCTCTCTCTTTTTTTTTTGGCCTGTAAATAGGCTATAATTTCTTGCTTGTGTGCTTTGTAATTTTTTGTTGAAAACTGGACATTTTGAATAATATGTATAAAAAAGTGGAAAAGAAAGAAAGACAAATGCTGTCTAGGCCTTTGCAGATTGACTGTGTTAGAACATTCTTTGTCACTTAGCCGGACTGTTTACAACTCTGCCTTAACCTTTATAGACTGGTTGAAAGTTTATTTGCTTCTCAAGTCCTTCTGAGCACACATCCTTCCTGGAATATGCCCATGGCTATACAGGTTTCCCACACATACGTAGTAGTGTTTCAAGAGTCCTTTTTCCCCCTAAAATCTCCCTCCCAGGTGTTCTGCGAAGGCTTTTAGCAGAATATAATTTGCATTTTCTAAAATTTGTATTGTTTGCCCCAACTGTTATCTTTTGCCCCAGGCAGCAGTGGCTTGTTTATTTGACTTTTGTTGTTTTCAAGGAACACATGACCATTGTCCTTATAGAGTACTGAGCTAGAAAGGGAATAGAAAGGGAAGCCCCTGTGGCAGTCCTTTAGGGAAACCCCAGCCAGGTTAAAAAAAAAAACAAACAAAAAACAGTCCCTTGGGAAGAAGGTTCTCTTTGATCTCTCCTAAACTGGTATCTTCACTGGGAATAAAAACCATCTTTTAAAGACTGCTTGCTGCTGCATTAGGGGGGAGGAGGAGGCTTAGGATTAGGTAAAGCCACAAGTTCAACCTTGTTTCAGTTTCAGTGAACTTTCTCCTGGTTCACTTTGGTTACTAGAAACCTTTGACTGTCTTCCAGAGTTCTGATAAGGTTGATATTGATAGGTTTTTGAAATGATTTTAGTGTTTCTAAGAAGGGACAGCCCTTACAGTTCTTTATTCAGCCATCCACTGATGTCACGTCTTCTAAATGGTGCTGGAACAAATGGATATTCAGAGGCAAACAAATGAACCTTGATCCGTGTCTTCTACCATATGTAAAAATTAACTCAAAAGGCATCACAAGCCTACCTAAAATTATCAAACTTATAGAAGAAAATCTTTGTGATCTTTAGTTAGACAAAGATTTATTGGCTATGACACTAAAAACTTGCTTTTACTAAAGGAAATATTGATAAATTGGACTTTATCAAAATTAAAAACTTCTGCATTTTGAAAGATACTATTAAGGGAATGAAAAGTTGGGCCATAAACTAGGAGAAACTTTCAAAATTCAATATGAGAAAACACCCCAATAAAAATGAGGCAAAGATTTGCATAGATACTTTGCCTCAGAAGATATATAGATGACAAATTAGCAAGTGAAAAGGTATTCAATATCATTAGTCACTAGGGACCTGAAAATTAAAACTAAAATAAGGTGGTTTACATTTTAGAATGGTTAAAGTGGAGTGCTTGCTTCGGCAGCACATGTACCAGAATGGCTAAAGTGGAAAAGACTGACTATACCAAGTGATGGCAAAGTATGCAGCAACTGGAACTCCATTTCAAGAAGCAGTTGGTAGCTTCTTAAAAAATTAGGCATACACCTACCATATGGTCTAGCCATTTCACCCCTTGGTATTTATCCAAGAGAAATGAAAGTTTATGTCTATACAAAGACTTGTACACATATGTGTCAGGGCCCAGGACTGGCCAGGTCTTGGGCCCAGCTTAGGTAGGTTCTGGACGTGGACCACTAAGCTACCTTGCTCAGGAACAGTTTCTCGCAGGTGCTTGAGGGCTATCTACTTTAGCCGGAGAGAGAGAGACAGTATCTTAGAGAGAGTAAAGGTCTTCTTAGAACAGATAGCTCTTAGTCTTTAGCAGAGCTTGGTAATCTTCAGCAGAGACGCCGTGCTGGCATTCTGCAGGCAGGAGAGGAGACAGAGTCAGAGTAAGTGAATACGTGATAGAATGTGCATGCCTCTTGACTGCCTTCTCCTCCAGCCTAATATAAGGCTGAGCTCGTGCTTCTCAACACCACAGGTATAGAGACTGCCAGTTCACCAATGCTCTCATCTCGTGAGCTCTCTCATGCTAGTTAGAACTAAATCTCTCTCCATGCCCTTTTCACCAAGGTGTTCCATTACAGGTATTTCCTATAACTCTCACTCCTCCTAGCCATAGGCTATACAGGCTGCTACACATATGTTTATAGGAATTTGATTTATAATATCCCCAACCTATAATCAACATGAATATTCATCAGCCTTTGGATAAAACAGCCAAACTCTGGAATATCCATTCAGTGGAAAACTCCAGTGATAAAAAAGGAAGGATTCTTGACATGCACAAAAACTTCACTGAATTTTAAAACAATTGATGTAAGCCAAATCATTAAAGAGTATATACTGTATGTTTCCAGGTACATAAAATTTTAGAAAATGCAAATTATAGTGCGCATATCGTTGTTTATAGGTGGAGGGAGAAATCACTAAGGGGTATGAGAAAACTTTTGGTGGTGATAGAAATGTTCACTATTTTATTTTGGTGATGGTTTTATAGATGCATGCATATATCAAAGTGCATTAAATCCTGTACTTTAAATATGTGCATTTTATTGTATATCAGTTATACTTAACTAAAGTTGTTCCTAAAAAATTAAGGGAGAGTAGTTTAAGAGGGTTAATCCTGCATCCAGGTGAGCTGTTGAAAGAGATTGTAAAAATAAGAACTAAGTAAAGGCCATTGGAGTGGTGAGTGATGGTTACATTAGAGTAGCTAGACCAGAAAAAAACAGTATAAGGTATTAAGGGGTCACAGTAGGATACTCATTCAGTAAATATGGTCAGTTTTAAAACCTAAAACTATTTTGGGTGAAAGAGGTATTTATGTGTTTATTTCTACCTTTACTAGCACAAGTGTTAAATTTATGTTAGTGTTTGTAATTTACAGGTTATGTATTTAATATTTATTTTAGTTAGATACTTAACTTACATTTAATTTCTAACGTTCTTTTCTCTACAGAAGGTTTGAAGTCTCAAGTTGCCCGCCATAGTCTGAACTATATACAGGAAATTGGAAATGGCTGGTTTGGAAAGGTAAAATGTTCTTACTTTGATTTTTCCCCCTTCCTAATTACTATTGGAGTTTAAAGCTAATTAAGAACTGTACTATGAGACATTGCATGTTCCCTGTAGGTACTATAGTAGTGATTGAGTTTTGCAATCATGAACTTCAACATTCCTGGATGTGTAACTTTTTCCAGGATGGTTATCTTGGTCTATTCAAGCTTCTGTAACAAAGTACCATAAACTGGTTGACTTAGAAACAACAGGAATTTATTTCTTGCAGTTCTGAAGGCTGAGAAGTTGAACATCAAGGTACCAGTAGATTTAGTGTCTGGTGAAGGTGGTGCTGCCTTGTTGTGTCCTCACACAGTGGGGATGGAAATGGAGCTCTCTGGCACCTCTTTTTATAAGGACACTGATCCTGTTCCGTCCAAAGGCCACCTCCTCACCCTGGCATTGCTTAGGTCCCCATACCATGAGTCCATGCTCTGGCCATACGTAAGGCTGGGAATTATCATATTGGTAGTTAGGTTTAAACATATGAACTTTGGGAGGCACAAACATTTAGACCATAGCAAAAAATTTTTTTTTAATTTTTTAAATGTATTATAGACTTTTTTTGTTGTTTGTTTAGAGGCAGGATCTTGCTGTGTCACCCAAGGCAATCTTCCTGCCTCAGCCTCCTGAGTAGCTGGGACTACAAGCTTAAGCTACCATGCCTAGCTAGTAGAGACTTTTCATAAGAACAGTAAGAAGGGAAAAGAGATGTAGAATCTTAGTGGCTTTTTTTTTTTTTTGAGACAGAGTCTCACTATGTCGCCCTCGGTAGTGCCATGGCGTCACATCTCACACCAATCTCTAACTCTTGGGCTTAAGCGATTCTCTTGCCTTAGGCTCCCAAGTAGCTGGGACTACAGGCGACCTCCACAATGCCCAGCTATTTTTTTTTTTTTTTTGGGTTGTAGTTGTCATTGTTGTTTGACAGGCCTGAGCTGGATTCAAACCTGCCAGCTCTGGTGTCTCTGGCTGGCACTCCAGCTGCTGGGCTACAGGTGCTGAGCCCTTGGCAGTTTTTTGTTCTCTTCAAGTTAAAGGATTTTTTTTTCCTTCTTCTCCTTACTGCCTTTTTCTTTTGTCCTTTCCCTTTATCATACCATGTTAGAATCATAAACACAGTCTTTTCATAATGAAAACCATTGTGAAGAACCACCTCTGTTTTTCTTTTTTTGAGACAGAGCCTCAAGTGGGCCCCATGGGTAGAGTGCTGTGGCATCCCAGCTCACAGCAACCTCCAACTCCTGGGCTCAAGCTAGTCTCCTGCCTCAGCCTCCCAAGTAGCTGGGACCCCAGGCACCCACCACAATGCCCAGCTATTTTTTGGTTGCAGCCGTTGTTTGGCAGGCCCGGGCTGGACTCGAACCCACCACCTTAGGTGTATGTGGCTGGCACCTTAGCCACTTGAGCCACAGGCGCCGAGTCCCACCTCTGTTTTTCATAGCCTTTCGGGTGGTCTGTAGAACAGTGCTTTGGTGATCTTTTTCCATAGGTTGTTCAGAAGGAACATAGCCTAGCAGTCATTCTCTATAAAAGGTTTCTTAAAAAAAAAAAAAGGTTTCTAATGGAGTGGCAGTTACATCATGAGCAGGATATTTTGCTCATCTGTCTGATGCTACTTCTCCTCCTGTTCATATTTTTCTGTCTTGTATTTTTAATATCTACCAACCTTTATTAGTTACCAAATACAAGCCATTTGGAAAAACCTGTTATATCCCAGGTATTATAATCAGCATAGGGGTACAATGAGAGAAAGATGGGTAAAGTCCCAGCTTATGTGGAGTGCTAGAATGCAGCAGCAAATAAACTAGAATCCCTACCTTTACAAGGCTTAAACCCCTAGCTGAGAGAGTCAAGAAGTAAATAATTAGTTGTAAGAGGTGGGCTCAGGAGGTTATGGGAGGCCAGATGATACAAATGTTGTATGCACCTAGAGACTGAGTTTTACTCACAGTGGGATGAGAAAGTATTCTGTTGGTCAAGAGATGAATGACATAATTGTGTTACCTTTAAAAGGAACACTCTGGCAGTTGGGGAGGGGAGGTGAAATCAGGAAGTTGGTGAGAAGGCTAGTGCAGTCATTCAAGGAGTGATCTAGATAGGCTTGAACCTGAGTGGTAGCAGTGGAAGTGGTAGGAAGTGGTGGAACTCAAGATACATGTTCAGATGAGACCATGCAAGACTTAGGATGAATTAGATAATGGAATCTGGAGGAAGGAAACAGTCAAGGATGACTGTGGCCTGATTAACTGGAAGAGAAGAGTTACTGTCAACTGAAATGCAAAAAAGACTGTAGGAGAAGTGGGCTTGGAGGAGGAAGTTAGGAGTTTACTTTTGGCTATATTAAGTATGAGGTGGCTGTTAAGATTTAAGTGGAGCTACCAAATAGGCAACTGGAAATGCAATTCCAGGTTGGAGTATGCATCTAGAACTGTGAGACTGGATGAAATCATAGAGAGTTTCAAGATGGAGAAGGGAAGGAGGTGTAAAGACTTGTCCCAGAGGCTCTGCACATGGAGAGGGCCAGGAGAAGTGCAGGAGAGAGGTGTGTTCTGAATGTCAGGTGAAGAAAGAATTCCAAGCAGATTGATTGTACAGAATACTATGGCTTACAAGTTGAGTAGGATGAAGACTGGGAAAATTAGGATTCGGCTACATTGAATTTGTTGGTGTCCTTGAAAGAAGCTGCATTGGGTAAATGATGGTGATGGCACATCCTTGTGTAGAATGGGTTCAAGAGAGGAAGAGGAGACAGTGCATTTATATAACTCTCTTGAGGAGTTTCACTCTAAAAGGAAGCAGAGGTGGCAGAGACAGGAGGATCTCTTGAGGCCAGGAGTTTGAGACCAGCCTGGGAAATAGGGAGATACCATCTCTACAAAATATTAGTTGGAAGTGGTGATATGCTCCTGTAGTCCTAGCTGCTTGTAAGGCTAAGGCAGGAAAATTGCTTAAGCCCAGGAGTTCAAGGTTACAGTGAGCTATGATCACATTACTGCTCTCCAGCCTAGGCGATAGAGAGAGACTCATTCTCAAAAACAAACAAACAAATGGAAACAAAACAAAGAGAAGCAGAGAGATGGAATAATAGCTATTTGGGAACCTCCACTAGGCCAAAGAAAGGGTTTTGTTTTTGTTTTGGAGTCTCACTCTGTTGCCCTGGATAGAGTGCCTTGGTGTCATCATAGTTCACAGCAACCTCAATCTCTTGGGCTCAGGTGATTTCTTGCCTCAGCCTCCCCAATAACTGAGACTACAGGTGTCTGCCACAACACTAGGCTAGTTTATTTTTACTTTTAGTAGAGATGGTATCTCACTTTTCTCAGGCTGGTCTTGAACTTGTGAGCTCAAGCAATCCACCAGCCTAAGCCTCCTAGAGTGTAGGATTACATGCATGAGCCACTGTACCTGGCCAAGATAGGTTTTTTGATGTTCCCCTTTCAAAAAAAATACGATAGTGAACTCTTTCAACATGTTCTTTTTTAAAAAAATTTTTTTTTAATTTATTTGTATTGTTTGGGATTCATTGAGGGTACAAAGAATTAGGTTGCACTGATTGCATTTGTTAAATTCCTTCTTATAATTGTGTTCTACCAAGAGGTGTGCCATATACTGTGACCTCCCCAATCCCCCTACCTCCATCTCTCTCCTCACTTCTCATTCCACTGCCCCTTACCTTGTATTACATCATCTAGTGCTTTCATATTAGAATTGAGTATATTGAATTCTTCTCCATTCTTGTGATGATTTATTAAGAATGTGTTCCACCTCAATCCAGGTTAATACAAAAGATGTAAAGTCTCTATCCTTTTAATGGCTGAATAATATTCCATGGGCCACATATACCACAGTTTGTCAATCCATTCCTGGGTTGGTGGTTATTTAAGTTGTTTCCACGATTTGGTCATTGTAAATTGAGCTACCAATAAACAGTCTAGTGCAAATGTCCTTATGATAAAATGATATTTTTCTTCTGGGTAGATGCCTAGTAATGGTATTGCAGGATCAAAATGTTCTTGTATAGATGAGAGGCACTGACATTGTGGGAGTGGGGATACACAGCACTAATTTCCGGAGCAGAGTTCTTAGTGAGCAAGGGGTGGGTTGGTAGCGCAGTTGGAGGAGTTGGATAGTGAAAGCAAATACAGAAGCAAGTGGATTTGGTGGAAGTTCCCTTCTGATTGTTTTTCACTGAATAGGAGGCCAGTTCCTTACTTGAGAGGTAGGAGTAGAAAGATATGTTAGAGGCTGGTGTGGTGGCTTATGCCTATAATCCTAGAACTCTGGGAGGCTGAGGCAGGTGGATTGCCTGAACTCACTGGTTTGAGACCAGCCTGAGCAAGATTGAGACCCTGTCTCTAAAAGTAGCTAGTTGTTGTGGCAGGTGCCTGTAGTCCCAGGTACATGAGAGGCTGAGGCAAGAGAATTGCTTGAGCCCAAGAGTTTAAGGTTGCTGTGAGCTACCAAGGGCAACAAAATGAGATTCTGTCTCAAAAAAAAAAAAAAAAAAAAAAGGAAAGAAAGCTGTTAGAAGTTTGAACCAGAGGGGAAATGGGGGTGATGGGCAGTTCTGAAGACCTGTGAGAATAGTCATCATGGTTGTGTTCTCTTTTTTTGAGTACAAAACACACTGGTAGTTGGATTGAACCGGGACTAGATTCTGGCTGGGCTGATGGGCCTCAGAGAAAAGGGCAAGAGGTAATAGGGAGGGAGCAGGGTTCTAGGTTGGGTTGTGAGGATCAGTGGGGGGGGGGCAGGAAAATAGTGCTATGAGTGAATTCAGGGGACGGGTTGGACAATTGTTGGGTTCCACTGTTGGAGTGAATGCATGGGAAATAAGGAATTGGAAGAAAAAGAAAAGTCAGAATTCAATAATAAGATAATTATTAGTTGCGTGTAGACCCATGGAATTGGTTGCTGAGATCATGGAAAAGACAGTTGGAAAGAAATAAAAGAACTAAGAGGTCATCAGGGTGTCAAATGAATCACCTCTGCAGGTGTAGAGCCCCAGGGTGCTTTGGGGATGGGGGTCAAGCCAAGCCAGGTGGTTATAGGAGCCCTGCAGTTACTCTTACCCTCTTCAGAAACTGATATCTGGCTCAGCGCCTGTGGCTCAATCGGCTAAGGCGCCAGCCACATACACCTAAGGTGGCGGGTTCAAATCCCCAGCCCGGCCACCAAACAACAATGATGACTGCAACCAAAAAATGGCCGGGTGTTGTGGCGGGCGCCTGTGGTCCCAGCTACTTGGGAGGCGGAGGCAGGAGACTCGCTTGAGCCCAGGAGTTGGAGGTTGCTATGAGCTGTGATGCCATGGCACTCT